>PVLC010048016.1:0-10898 GCA_004027655.1 Graphiurus murinus
TTTTTTTTTTTTTTTTTTTTTTTTTTTTTTTTTTTTTTTTTTTTTTTTTTTTTTTTTTTTTTTTTTTTTTTTTTTTTTTTTTTTTTTTTTTTTTTTTTTTTTTTTTTTTTTTTTTTTTGCGATACTGGGGATTGAACTCAGGGGCATTCTACCTCTGAGCTATACCCCCAGCCCTATTTTTTATTCTTTATTTTGAAACCGAGTCTCACTAAGTTGCGGAGTGCCTCACTATGTAGCTGAGGCTGGCCGCGAACCCGTATCCTCCGGTCTCAGCCTCCCGAATGCTGGGATTACAAGTGTGCGCCACCACGCCCGGCTTGAACCTTCTTAATATAGTCTGGAATAGTGTGCATTTTATAGAATAGAAACCCATTAACTATAAGCCAAAACATCTGGGTGCTCACTCCCTTTGTCTGTATGATATTGGTCAATGTAAAATAAAGACTCTGGGTCAGATAATAGCTAGAGCATCCTCTGAGAGTTTTAACACCCTCTAATGCTGACTGTACTTAGCTTTCATATACATTGTTAATGAATTTTAAAAATGAGCATTTACTTCTATCCACTACTGTCCTAAATTAAAAGTAACAAAGAGGCCAGAGCTATCTGAAGACCTAATTCCCAAGCTCAACCTAACAAATCAGAAATAGCAACAAAATGAGGAATTAATGCCACATGTTCATCATTGTATTGTGCTTTGCCCCTACCTCGCTTTCCACATTTAAAACAAAGATGCCATAAAAGATCCGTTGGCAAATGCGGACAAAACACAAAGACAGCATTGTATTGTGAGTTTCATTGTTAGCACTGAAACAGGGCTATAGAAAAGGGAAAGAGTTCTATTGTTCTCACATATAAATATCATGTCCAAGGAGCCTTAAAATAAGATTAAAATGCTGTCTGATGCGAACAGCATGTTGTTGTAGTCTCATGGCCATGTTGCTTTCTTCTTTTACCATGCCAACTGACAACACACTTTCAGACAAGAGTTCCCTCCTATTTTTAGCTTAAAAGCCCCATGAGAGAACTCACATAAACATGGTAAGTCCTACAGTAACTATTATCTCACCATTTACATGGAGAATTATCATGAATATTCCCTTTTGCTAAAGGTGATAAAAGCTCTTCATTATTTAGCAAGTATTTATTCTGCACTTCTTATGGAAGAACACAGAAAGGAAACACACATGGATCTTGAACAGTTATGTCTTTAGAAGGTGTAGAAACTAGGTCTTTGTGAAATCTTAATAAAAATAACAAGTTTCTTTATCTACATAATGCTTTAGTTTTCAGTGCTTTTGCACTGATGAGATCTTAAGACATCCCACTGGGTCGAAAGATGTATACTATACCTATTTTTCAGGTGTGTGTGGGGTGCGGGGAGCAAGTCTTAGAATGGTTTTGTGGTTTGCTTATGGTCAGAGAGGAAGTGGAAAAAGTGAGGTATGAATGAATGCCTCTGGACTCCAAATTTGGGTCTTTCTTTACTCCCACACAGCCTTACCCTGAAGGGTTCTAAATCTAGCCCTGCAAGAGACACACCTGTCACTGCAGGAGGCTTATGATGAAGCAGTGTTTCAGGGTGAAATAAAACTTGCTCAGAAAAGTCACTGCCAAAAATTTTAACAACTAATTTCAGAATGATTCCAGGACTTAGAGAACTGGGTTTGAGTCTTAACTCCGCTGCTGATGGGCTGGGTTGTCTTTGGATGAGGAAGTCAACAGCTCTCTGAATTTAAGCATTCTTATAGGGAAAAAAATTACATTCAGGGTCCTTTCTGATTGTGGCATGCTGTATCATTTTACGTTAGAATGGCCCTGTAAATGTTTAAATAATTTTTTTGAAACTCCACATGTCTGAACTAATTAGAATCTTAGTAAGTCCTGGGAGTTTTTTACTTTGCCTTCTTAAACTCAACCTAACTCAACTGCATATAAACATCTGAATACCATAATATATTGAGATGGTAGAGATCTTCTATACTCTACTCCGATATTTAAAATATTTAATCTTCTTTTTCAAATATCTTAAAAGGAACATGTATTATTTGTGTGAAATATTAAAGAAAAATTGCCATCCTATGTATTTTACACATCAGAATTATATTTTAAAAAATCACAGTTGTAAAATGTTAATAGTGGTTAAAGTGGAATAGCTTGCTGCATCTCAGGGGATTCATTTAGGATCGATCAGGACTAAATGATTTTTTACTGTCATTTTCCTTTATTTTCTTAACTAGGTAGCAGGGTGACTTACTGAGTATTTAACAGAGCGACATAACCATAATTAATTAATTAGTGTGTGTCTTTTCCTCACTTCTTTACTGCTTTAGACTCATCTGCAGGGTGTGACTATGTCCCTACTCCACTCCTTAATACTGCTTAAAAAAAAAAAAAAAAAAAAAGGGATGAACATGGTGACTATAATGTCCACACCGAACCCAGCAACAGCATCTGATAAAGGTGACTCCTGCTCCTCGGCAAAACACATTGTTGACTTGGTTTCTAGCATCCCACACTTGCCTGGCTCTCCTTCAAGATCTCTGGCCACAAGTTCTCAGTGTCCTTTGCTGGTTCTTCATCATCTCTCCAATTTATAAACATGGGAGTTCCTGGTGTGTCTGTCTGTCTGTCTCTACTTCTCTTTCACTCTCCCTCTGTATTCTCTTCCTTAGAATTTTATACTTTTAAAACATTTATATACTGACATTCTGAAAAACGCATCACCAGTTAAGTCACCTCTTAACAACTAAGTCATTATGTTCATGAGTTCTGAGCTGGACACAGTGGTGCACACCTATAATCTCAGTTCTTGGGAGGCTGAGACAGGAGGATAACAGGTTCAAGGCCAGCCTCAGCAATTTAGTGAGACATGTTTCAAAATAAAAAATAAAAGAGCTTGGAGGCAGAATGCCACTGAGTTGAACCTCTAGTACAAAAGCAGAAACAAAAAAATGAGTTTTAGAGCTGAGATTTTGTGGTCTTTGTAGTCATGAGACCTTAGATAAGTATCTTAAAGACTCAGTATTTCTTTTCTGAGGGGGAAGGAGATGCTAAGCTAAGCGGAGAGACTCTACTTAAGCCCTGCAGACTGAAGTACAATTGACCCCACCTCTGCACAGATGCCTCAGTTTCCCTTCAGGTCTATAAGGGAGGCGGTAGGCCACCATGTTCTTGGTAAAGACAGCAATTGTTTCCTCTTTGAAGAGAATCTTACAGGGAGGTCTCAGCATCCTGATGATTTGTGGTAGGTGAAAATTCAAAATGTCAGCTATAATCTTCTGGTTGGTGAGCAGCCAGATAACCCAGATTTTACTATAGCTGAAAAAGAGCATCTTGCATTTGAAAAGATGTGAAAGGCCAACGTTTAAACGATCATAAAGAGTGAAACTACTATTTGTGTAATGAACTATTTCCTGAGAATCTCAGTTGATCTGTCAGTGAGGAATTCAGGAGGGGTAACTGAAAACCACCAACAAACTCTTTGGAAAAAAGTTCTCCTCGTCAAAATCATCTGCTCCCTGACTTCTTATTGATCAGACCCAGCAATGCCAACAAACTGCTAAAGCACCGTGGCCCAGCTAGCGGCATTTCCCAAGCTGATTTCTGCTGGGTCCTGAGAGGTGCGCTCTGAAAAAAACAAGCCTTAGCAAATGTTGGGGAAATGCTGCAAACATACTGCTCTGTCTCACTCCACTCTTTTTAGAGCTAGGAGGACACATGAGCACACAAAGATTTAGACACACCACAGTCAAGAAATCTGTGTGACTCTGCTTAAGCCCGTTCATCCCACATGGCAGGTATGCCTTCTTTTAATACAAGCTGCACCCACAACGAAGCCTTCCCTTTATTTTACTCCAAAATTGAACCTTCATTTCTTTTACTGGTTTTCCTCACCTCCTGAACCAGTAAATGTTGGAGTATCCTGGAACTGGATACACTGGACTTTTTCCTACTCATTCTATAGAAAAATATCTGTGAAATTTTTTAGACATAAAGTGAAGCATCTTAGCCAGGCATAGTGGTGCACACTTGTAATCCCTTGGGAAACTGAAATGGGAGGATCACAGGTTCACAGACAGCTTCAGCAAGTAGTGGACTCTCATCAGCCTACTGAGACCCTTTTTCCGAATAAGAAATAAAATCGGGCTGGGAGTGTAGCTTGAAGGTAGAATGCCTCTGGGTTCAATCCCCAGTACCACAAAAAATAGACAGATAGATGATAGATAGATAGATAGATATAAAAAAATAAGGTGAAGCATTTAGTTGTACTGGAAAAATAGGTAAAAATAATAACTTTCTAAACTTACCTCATCCTCCAGCTGCTACTCCATTTCTTTACTTCCACTTAAGTTCTTTGAAAAAGTTAGTACATTTATTACCTCAAATAGTTTCCTTCCATTCTTTTTTGTTGTGGTGATAGTACTAGGGATTGAACCCAGAGGCATTCTACCTGTGGGCTGCACCTCTAGCCCTATTTTATTTTTATTTTGAAACAGGGTCTAAGTTGTAGAGGGTCTCATTAAGTTGCTGAGGCTGGCCTCAAACCTGCAATCCTTCTGTCTCAGCCTTCCAAGTACTGAGATTATGAGTATGTCCCATCATGACCAGCTTCCATTCTTTTTTAAACCTCTACAATCAGGGTTTTTGCCTTGATTATTCCACTAAAACTGCTTTTGTCAAGATTAGCAATGACTTCTAAAGCCAAGTCCAATGGTCCATCTTCAAATCTAATTTCAAGAGGCCCAGTAATAACAGATGATAAAGTTGATCCCACTCTTCTCTTTGAGACAGTTTTCCTCCCTTCAGTGTTTAGGACACCAGACTCACTTGTCCTATTTTAAATTCTATGATCATACTTCTTAGTCTCCTTGGCTGGTTCTCCAAATTAGAACAATAGGAGTTCCTCAGGTTTTCTTTCTCCTTTCTATATTCACTGCCTGGGTTATTTCATCCAAGATTCACAGATAGACATCTCCAGTTGAGTCCTCTCTACAGACACATGAATCCAATGATCTAATGGACATGCTCATTCAATACCTAATAGGTATCTCAGAATTAAAATGTCTACAACAGCTCGGCTACTTCCCCTTAAACCTTCCTCCTTTCACCCAAGTAAAGGGCAACTCAACTCTTCTGTTTAGGCCAAAGTTTTAGGAACTATCATTGCCTTCTCTATTTCTCTCATATCTCTATCCAAACCATCAGCAAATTCAACTGGCTCTACCTTAAATCATATGTAGAAACCACCAACTTCTCACCATCTGTGTGACTAACACTCCAGTCCACTCACTTGAATGGCAAAGACCTTCTACCTGCTCTTTCATTGTGTGTGTGTGTGTGTGTGTGTGTGTGTGTGTGTGTGTGTGTCAGGGGGATGGGGTGGGGGGTTGCTGGGGACTGAACTCAGGGCTTTTCCTATGCTAGGCAAGAGCTGTACTACTGAGCTATATCTCTAGTTCTTTTTAAAATTTTTTATTTTGAGACAGGATCTCAAGGATCTCACTAAGTTTCCTGGTCTGGCCTCAAACTTTTGATCCTACTGCCTTAACTTCCTGAGTAGCTGGGATTACTGGCAAGAACCACCATACCTGGCTCTGGAGTGGCCTCTTAAAATGTAAGTCAAGCCAAGCATGGTGGTGTACACCTGTAATTCCAATACTTGGGAGGCTGTGACAGAAGAGAAGGATCACAGGTTTGAGGCAAGCCTCAGCAATTTAGTGAGGCTATTTCAAAATAAAATAAAATAATAGGGCTGGGGATGTAGCTCAGAGGTAGAATGCCCATCCCTAGTACCAAAAAAAAAAAGGAGGGAGAGAAAAAGAAAAAGTCAGATCATGACTGGCTCTCCTCTTAAAGGAAAAGTATGCTATATGTTGGAACATTGATCCTACGCCCTCTTCTAGTAATTGAAAAGTCTCTGATCTACTTTCTAGGTCTTTGATCCATCTTGAGTTGACTCTTGTGCAGGGTGAGAGGCTGGGATTTAATTCCACTTTTCTACAAATGGATAACCAGTTTTCTCAACACTGTTTGTTGAAAAGGCTGTTTTTCTCCAGTGCATATTTTTGACACCTTTGTCAAAAGCCAATTTGTCATAAGTGTGCAGATTTGTTTCTGATCTTCTGTTTTGTTTCACTGGTCTATGTATATGTTTCTGCATGGATATCATGCTGTTTTACTAGCTCTGTAGTATAGTTTGAAGTCAGATATTGTGATGTCTCCAATATGGTTGGTTATTATTGCTCAGGATTGCTTTGGCTATTCTGGGTCTTTTGCTTTTCCATATGAATTTTAGGCCTGATTTTTCTAGCTCTGTGAAAAATGATATTGGTGTTTTAATAGAGATTGCACTGAATCTGTAGATCACTTTTGGTAGAATGGCCATTTTGATGATATTTATTTTGCCTAGCCAAGAGCATGGAGATCTTTCCATCATCCAAGGTCTTCTTCGATTTCTTCCTTTTGTGGTTTATAGTTTTTACTGTAGAAGAGGTCTTTAATCTCCTTTGTGAGGTTTATTCCTAAGTATTTTATTGTTTTTAAGGCTACTGTCAATGGGATTGTTTTCTGGATTTCTATCTCAGTGGATTAATGGTTGCTGTATAGAAAAGCTATTGACTTTTATAGATTTTGCATCCTGCTACTTTGCTGAATTTGTTTATCAGTTCCAGAAGTCTTTCGGTTGAATTTTTAGGATCTTCTAAGTATAGGATCATGTAATCTGAGAACAGATATAATTTCAGTTCTTCTTTTCCTATATGTATTCCTGCAATTTTCTTCTCTTGCCTTATTGATCTAGCTAGAGTTTCTAGCATGGTATTAAAAAGGAGTGGTGATAGTGGGCATTCTTGTCTTATTCCTGATTTAAGGGGAATTATATAGTTCTTCTGTATTCAGTATGATGTTGGCTTTGGACTTGCTGTAAAATGAGAATTAATAAGTGGGATGGCATTAAAGGTCAAAGCTTCCATGCAGCAAAGGAAACAATCAAGAATCTTAAGAGAGAGCTGAGAGAATGGGAGATCTTTGTAAGCTATTCTTGACAGAAGATTAATATCTAGAATATATAAAGAACTAACCCAAAAGGAACAAATAACCCAATCAAGAAATAGGCAAGCGAACTAAACAGACACTTCACAAAAGAGAAAATACAAATGGCCAATAAATATATGAAAAAGTGTTCGACATCATTAGCAATCAGGGAGATGCAAATCAAAACTACACTGAGATTTTACCAACCCCAATTACAATGGTAATCATCCAAAATACAAACAATAAATGCTGGCAAGGATGTGGGTACAGAAACTCTGATCTATTATTGGTAGGACTGCAAATTAGTGCAGCCACTTTGTTGATCAGTGTGGAAGTTCCTCAGAAGACTGGAAATGGAACTACCATATGACCATGCAATACCATTCCTGGGTATCTTCCCAAAGGGACTGAAACCAGAATATTATAGTGATACATGCATGTCTATGTTTATAGCAACAAATTCACAATAGCCAAATTATGGAGCCAGCCTAGGTGTCCATCAACAGATGAATGGATTATGCAATTATGGGATACACACACAAGGGAATTCTACTCAGCTATAAATAAGAACAAAATTATGTCATTTTCAGGAAAATGGATGGAGCTAGAGTATTTATGTTAGGTAGGATCAGCTAGTCACAAAAAAATGAAGGGTCATAAGTTTTCCCTCAGATGTGGAAACAAGCAACAAATTGGGATACAAAAGGGACACCAGACAAAGGAGGAAAAACCCGAATGGAGTGACAGAGGGTGACAACGGGAGGGAGGAGTAGATCTGGGTCAGCCTCTTTCCTCATGCTCATCAGGGAGTTGGTACCTGCCATAGTATGTTGTAAATCTTTCCTCTTTAACTAGAATAAACAAAATAAAAGGTTTATGGAACTGTAAAAAACATATTATTACTATTTTTCTATTTCATGTTAAGAAAAAGCTGTTTCCAAGGACATTGAGTATCTTCTAACAGCAAAGTGTTAATATAACCCTCATCCTAAATTAAGTTTCTTTTTATCCCTCAACACGGCAGCACAGTGCAATCCAAACATGTAAGCGCAGTGATGACAGCTCAAAAGCATGAAAGTAAATTGTCAGTACCTACCACTCATTGCATCCACAAATATTTGAAAGGAATGTAAACAGAGAGAACAGCTCAACCATGGCCAAATGTCTCAATTAGTTAATGCAAAAACGTGAAGTTTTCACCAATTTAGAGTACAACTTTACAAATGAGACATAAAAGTCATATATTGTACCTATCAGAAAAGAACTTTAGTCCTTAGGATTTAAATTGAATGGACACTCCAAGATAAGGACTTTAAAAAAGACAGCAACTATAGTTTTTGGGTGAATGATACTGGCATGAAAATGTATTCTAGTAAATCAACTTGGTTTAGGGCTCAAAATCTATATCACAGAAGTTACTCTTAAAGGCCTGTGGAACAGGCTACTCAGGTAGGACCGTCAAAGAAATGGTCGGGCCTCACTAAACAGAGTGGATACTGCCTAGTTTCAACCAATTGTTGTCACATAGGAAGTGGGTCTCAGTATTGCCAAATCTTTTGCTGTTATAGGAGGAAACAAATCAGAAGAAAAAAAATCACATTTTTATAAAATTTAAAATGTTTAAATCTTCTGTAAAACTTAGTATTTTATGTAAATTAAACTTTCTTAGGTAATTTTTTTAATTTAAAAGGCTGATTTGATTAATCCATCTTTTTTTGTATGTGTGATACTAGGGATTAAACTCAGGGGTGTTTCTACCTCTGAGTGACACCTCCAGCCTTACTTTGTTTTTCATTTTAAAACAGGGTCTTGCTAAGCTGCTAAGGGCCAATCTAAGTTGCTAAGGATGGCCTTGAACTTATGATCCTACTGTCTCAGCCTCCCAAGTACCAGGATTATAGGTGTGTGCCACCCAGGCTTTATTGCACCTTTGACCTCAAATCTAGAGGTCACTGGGAAGGAAGGACAGTGGGGACAAAATCTTGTGTCCAAACAGCTATCTTAAAGTTCTACCCTAAACTCCAAGAGGGAGCCACTTAATAAGAAGTATCTATCAAATGCCTACCAGGTGCTGGCCCTGTGTGGACACTGGTACTTCCACATATACTGTATTCTCGGTGGATTCTATTCTTGTCACGCAATCATTTAATAAAATAAGGTAATAGAAGTTGTTACAATACAAAGTCAATAGGGATTCTGAATATTTATAATCCCTAAACCAATACCTTATTTCTAGTTAGGAAGTTAGCACAAAATAAGAACAACATGACTGAGATTATGGCCTTTTTTAATGTCTTGAGATTATTACAAAATAAAAAAATCATTTCTCTACTGCTTTCCAACCAAAAGAGAGAAAATACCATTATGTAATCATACCTCACTGCATGTAGGTAGTAAGGTCAGTCTTCTAAAATGCAACTTGTCTCATTTACATGTCATAGTTATGTGTACTGGGGGCAAATAGTAGGCCTGTGTCTGCCTGGAAAGGCACATATTTGCCTAAAATGTTGGGTACTAGAAGGTAACAGAGTGACACTCTAATGTTAAGTTCACAGTTGTGATTGATAACCATGTAACTATGTAAAGATAGAGAAATTAATGTTGTCATTATTTTTCATGTTGCTATAATAAAAAAATGTATTCACTTCCTTTCAACTAACATGGAAAATCTACAAGCCCAAGTAAGATGTTTATCTTTGTGCAAATCTAACCATACGCAACAATTAAAATGAGATTTACTTGAATAAATATGGTTCATACCTCTGAGAAGATTTATGCTCTTGCCAACACAATAAATTCCCTCTATTTATTGCTATTAATTCCCTATTCTATTTATTGCTTTGGAACAATGTCAGATGAATCATTTGGAAGAAATTGATGGTGTAACACTAATTAGGCAAAAAGAGAGTTACCAGCCACTCTTAGAAATTAACTTGAGGCTAGGGAAAGTTCTGTCTTACAGTTTGTTTTTCACATACTCAGTTTTCTGCAATCTTCTGTTTGTCTAAAGGACTTTCTAAATAGACCCAATGCGATCCTACTGGCAGCCCTAAGAGCATGGAAAAGGAAGACAATTTTCTACATTTGAAATTCTGGACAAACTTAAAAGGTACAAGTAAAATCACTGATTAACCACTATTCCTGTGGTCTGTAAGTATACTTGCCAAATTTAGCTGTCTGGGATGTTTTCTTAGTACATAGCTGTTTGGTGGCACCTAAACTACCATCCTGAGGCAGCTGGCTTCCTGCCAGGGATCAGATATCTTCAGTTGTTAGGTAATATGATGACTACATTATCAAAAGCAGTTAAAGTTTGGTTAAGGCTATGGCCAAATTATATCTAGGTGGCTCTTGATAAATCTAAAATATAGCCCAACAGATTCATAAGCACCAATAAACCCATATGGTCCAATAAATCCAGTCACCAGCCACTATAATGGAACTGAAGTCTCTTTTAAGTAACACATGGTTAATAAACCTCATGGTTCAATGCTCAATGGAATCCAAGAAGATGGCCTGTCCCCTCAAGTTTTATGTAGGACAAATTTAACAGTAGCTAGTAAGACACACTTTCCCCTTCTACTTTAAAAAGAAATATTATTTGAATAGGTGAGTTTAAGAGAAGTACTGAAGGCAAATCTTAGATTTCATTAAAAAACAAAACAAGGAGCCGGGCGTGGTGGCGCACGCTTGTAATCCCAGCATTCGGGAGGCTGAGACTGGAGGATCCGGGTTCGCGGCCAGCCTCAGCTACATAGTGAGGCACTCCGCAACTTAGTGAGACTCGGTTTCAAAATAAAAAATAAAAAATAGGGCTGGGGGTATAGCTCGGAGGTAGAATGCCTCTGAGTTCAATCCCCAGT
>PVLC010048017.1:0-10877 GCA_004027655.1 Graphiurus murinus
TTAGGATTTATTCTTCCTATTTGTTTCTTTGTATACTTTGTGCTTGGTATACATTGTATAAAGAGTAAAAAGGACACTTTGTTCCACATTACCTGGTGACAATTGCTAGAGAGAGAAAGCAGGGCAGGGGCCGGAGAGCTCGCAGGGAGGCCTGGTTAAGCAGAGGAGGGAGAGCGGGTGCTGTGCCTTACACTTGTACAGCTGGCAAGACATTTTTGGGTTTTGTGGTACTAGGAATTGAACCCAGGGGTACTCTACCTCTGAGCTACTCTCAGCCCAATTTTATTTATTTATTTATTTTAAATAGGGTCTCGCTAAGTTTCTAGAGTGGCCTTGAACCTGTGATCCTCCTGTCTCAGCCTCCTAAGTACTGGGATTACAGGTGTAGGCCACCAGGCCTGGCTTGGCCGACGTTTCTGAGTTCATGCGGGTTGCATTCTCCCTGCGTAGCACCCTCCCGTGGTTTCCAGCGGCTCAGCTGAAGCCCAGCGTCCTTGGCCTCGAGCTCCCTTTCTTCCCTTCGCATCCCTGCAGGACCCAGGGTCGTTCTACCTCCGAGCTATATCCACAGCCCTGTTTTATTTTTTAGTATGAACAGATTCTCATGAAGTTGTGGAAGGCCTTCCTAAGTTGCTGCAATCTTCCTGTCTCAGCCTCCCGAGTACCGGGACTGCAGGTGTGTGCCACCATGCCCGGCTGCTGCTTTTGTCTTTAAGCTCCCTGCCTCGTCCCCAAAGCCTAAAGCAGCGCCTGGTACGCAGCACGTGCTCGACAAACACTAGGTGACTGACTGAGCAAGGGACCAGAGTCAGTCAGGGCGGACGGACCTGCGGGTGGGCTAATCACCCTGGCCCCAGCCCGTGCCTGGCACAGAGGGGCCGGCGCCCGTTCCCTGGTGGCACGCACAGTCACCTGACTCACAAGCCTCACCTTCGGGCTCCTGCTCAGCTCCCTCCTCGTCGCTCTCCTGCCCCGAGTCGGAGTCGAAGTTCAGGTAGTCACTGGTTGCCCTGCTCGTCCCCTTCGGGGCCTCCGTGTCCAGGCCGTCGTTTGCCCAAGTGGCCACCTGCGTCCGCCTCTGGTGGACCGACAGGAACTCCTGGAACTCGCTATCTTCCTTCAGCTGGTGACACCGGAGCCGGCAGCAGGGATGTGGGGAGAGGGAGAGGAAGAGAGAGGGCTCAGGCGCGGCTCAGCCTTTCCACCTTCAGGGGGGCAAGTCCACTTCCCCAATCTCTGCTGGACCCCGAGGGTCAGCTGAGGTGGCCGACAAGGAGACTGAGGATCCAGGGAGATGTGACATGGGACAGGAGGCACGGTGCTGCTTCCGAGCCCGCCTCTCGTTCAACAGGACAGACTCACCTTCTCCAGCTCACTCGGCACCTTCTTCTTCTTCTCCTTCTCATCCTAAAAGCAGAAGGCACAGACGGAGAGGGTCAGGCAGGTGGAAGGGGAGGGGAGACGGGCCTTCAGGAACATTCTGTTCCCTCCCAGTCAGGGGCCGCCCTGCTGACACTGGGCACGAGGCTGGCATGGCTGCCGCGTACTTTCTTGGTCTCCGGGGGAGCGGAGTCCTGCAGAGGCTGCGTGGGCTGGCTTGGCTTCTGGGCGTGCTTGCTCCAGGCTCGGGGTTTTGTGGGGTCCCCAAATGACTTGCAGAACTCCACCTGTAGGGGGAAGAAGGGAGGAGAATCACACCCGCTGCGGCGGTACCCAGCAGCCTGGGAGGTGCTGCCTTCAGCGCATCGCGGCGCAGGCTTCATGGATGGGGGGGAGGCTGCCCCTAACGTGGTGAGTCTGCTGGAGCCAAGGGCGACCCTCCCGACCCTGAAGTTATTACGCTAGCTGCCACTGGCTGAGGAGTCCACTTGCAGGCGCTGTCTTACATGCTCTGCAAGGACCAATGCTCTTAGCTCGCCAATCGTGGACCGTGGGAGCTGCTACTCTCTCGCCTCCCGGACCGGGAAACTGAAGCACAGAGGCGTGAAGTAGCGCGCCCCTGTGACCCAGGTAGGAACTTTGAAGCAGCCACGACAGAGGATTCTGTCTGTGAGGCCACACAAGCTGGCCTGGCACAGCGCCATGGGGGGCAATGGCCACCAGGATCACTCCCATCACTGCCAGGCAAGCTCGGCTGGCCCCGGAGAACAATCGAGGGGAACAGGGAAAACGGGGTGCCCATGGGGCCTAGCAGGATGATGAGCATTCAGCCCGAGCTGATGGCTTCTCCAGCCCTAACCCCCCCCACACTCTCAGAGGTGACCTTTGGGGGGCTGGACCTGGTGGGACCCCAAGGTGGGAACTCCTACCACTGGCCACTCCCTGCAGACCCTGGCCAGCCAACTACTGTCCCCAGGGAGAGGGACTGCCACCTGGTTATGGGTGGACTTTCGAAACAGCTGTTTCTGTAATAATGGTATGTGTTCACGGTATAAAACCCAGATGGAAAAGAGTACAATGAAGGTTACAAGAAAATTAATGCCTAAAACCCAGCGAGAGGAACTGTTAGTATCTTGGGGAAAATCTGAGCATCCTGCCCGGTACGTGTCTATCACACACACACAGCTCGAGGGATGTGGCTGTGTATACGTGGGATCCTATGATATATACTTGTCCATTGCCGTTTTCTTCCTGGATGGGACCTCCTTCTCCAGCAGCTTCCCTAACTCCCCCTGGCCAGGGCGGGGCCTGGCTGCTCCCCTAAGATCCCGTGAGCTTGCCTAGTATGGCACCGGCAATGGGCTGGATTAGGACAGAGGCGGGGCGCCAGCTCTCTCTTCTCTAGACTCCCAGAGTACTTGCTGACGGGAGGGCATGCCTGGGGTTCTCAGAGCGCAAACCAGGGAGCAGCGGCACAGGCCGCAGCTGGGAGCTTGTCAGACGCGCCTATCCTGGGGCCTCACCGCCGGGTACCGAATCAGAAACTGTGGATGGGCCCAGGAAATACTCCAGCAAGTTCTCAGGTGATTCTTATGCACACAGAAGTGTGTGAACCCGTGAGGGAGGCCGAGGACCTCACAGCGTGGAGAAGGACAGTTCTGGGACCCGAGCGTTGAGAGACAGGCCAGGGCGGGGCTCCGGCTACTCACTGTGATCCGGGACGTGTCGACGAAGCTCCTGTGGAAATGGCTCAGCGCGGCCTGCGCCTCTTCCTCGGACTTGAAGCCGATGAAGCCGAACTTGCGGAACTTGCCATCCTTGGTGAACTTGAGGCTGCAGTCGGTCAGCGTGCCGAAGGCGGAGAACAGCTGTCTGAATCGCTCCTCCTTCATCTACAACAGGAGGAGGGCCGTGAGGAGGAGCTGGGGCATCCTCAGAACAGAGACAAGGCGGCCGGAGACCCAGGGGCCCCGGGATTCTCTGGGGTGACCAGAGGCGAGGAGGTGGCAGGGGGTGCTCTTAGTGAGGCCAAGTCCCAGCTCTGATCCCAATATTTACTTGATGTGCACCCCTGAACAATCCCGATTCTAATACTTACTAGTTGTGCACCCCTGAGCAATCCTCCTACTCCCTCCACCGACAAAGAAAGGAGGCTCACAAGGGCCGGAAGTGCTACCTTCCTCTACAAAGACCAATTATAAAATCACTATTATGGTGGCTACATAGTTGATACCTGATACAGGCTGGTCAGAATAAAAGGATGCAGGAGTATGGTAAGCTACAGAAATGCTGGCTAAGTGATGGGGAAGCCATGTCTGCATCCTCATCCCTGGACCATGTGGTCACCTTCTGTTACATGGCAAAAGGGATTTCACAGATGTGATTAGGTTGAGAATATGGAGCTGGGACTATCCACACAAGGATCCTGGGAAGAGGGAGGAAGGGGAGCTGGAGTCTGAGAAGACGCGATGCTGGAAATAAAGAGGGAGAGAAAGTGCAAGGTGCTACACTAATGGCTTTGAAGACTGAAGCGGATGGATGTGGTATGAGCCACGCAGAGCAGGTGGCTTCTAGAAGCTGAAAAGGTGAAGGCACAGGTTCTCGCCCAGAGCCCCCAGGAGGGCGGCAGTCCTGCCGAAAACTGATTTAAGATTTTGGACCTCCAAAACTCTACAAGTAAATTGGTATTGTTTAAATCACTAGGTTTGTGGCAATTTGTTAGGACAGTGATGGAAAACTACCACAATGATTATTATTATAATTTATATTTTGTAGAACTGGGGCCTGGCTTCCCACCATCTTTATGCACACCAGGCTACCCTTGCATCTCCTGAGTTTTCCAAGAGAGATGGAGAGATGTGTGTACATGGTAGTGGGATTAAGGGGGTCCCACAAACAGTCAAAACAAGCTAAAAGATACAGGAACCTAGGAGTGTCGGCACCCCGGCTGGAAGAGACAGCTTCTTAATAACTCAGTTCTCATCCAAATTTCACAATCCCCCATACCACCCCCAAAATAAATTAATTAAATAAAATAAAAAATTTAAAAGGCAGGGGCTGTAGCTTGGGTGTAGAATGCCCCTGGGTTCAATTCCCAGGGCCCCCCCCCACACACACACTGAAAAAGTATAGAGTAAATGATGGGAAAATTAAAAACAATACCACAGACAGTGAAGAGGAATAGATAATATTTAAGTTCCTTATTTTTCATAGTAGAGAGATAGCAGATAGTCACTGGGATAAATTGGAGGAGCAAGAAAACTGGGCACACAGAGAGGCTCAATGGGGGAGTCCTTTTAAAATCAAACTACTTCAAGACGGTTTCTCCTGGAGAGAGAGAGAGAACAGGATGGAGAAAAAGACTTTGCTTCTCATTTTATACACTACTATACTGTTTGAATTTTTAAAATCATGTGGCATAGGTCCCTTCCACCTGACAAATTATTTTTTGAAAAGGAAATTAGAAAACCACAACAATAAAACAGAAATGGCTTTGCATTCTCTTTCTAGGGAAACAGAAAGTCCAGGGATAGAGCCAAGAAGATAAAAAGACTTTCTCACACCATCCAAAAGGCTCACTTCGTAGTTGGAGCCTGAGCTTTCTTGGCCACACCCGTGGTGGTGTGATTGGGCCTCTCTCGCCAAGAAAAACTACAGTGAAATACGAAGGATGAGCCACTCCAGTATGCTGCATTCCGCATCTATATACATCATACATGCATCTACTTCCTTTCTTTTCTTTTCCTGAGTGTGTGTGTGGGTACTTTGGATTGAACTCAGGGGCGTTCGACCTCCGAGCTACACCCGCAGCTCTATTTTAATTTTGAAACCAGTTCTCACTAAGTTGCTGAGGCCCTCACTAAATTGCCAAAGCTGTCCTCGAACCTGCAATCCTCCCAACTCAGTCACCCAAGTACTGAGATTACAGGCATGTGCCACCACACCTGACTCTATTTCTTTACTCATTTATCGGGTATGTTTTATTGAAAGCCTACCAAGTGCCTGGGTCTGTGCTGGACTCCAGGGAAGAGTATGGCTGGGATAAAAAGGTTTAATGCCCTTCACATCCACTCAGTATTCCTACCTCCCCTAAAAGGGGCGGGAGAGATGCGGATCTTCAGAGTATTACCCACTCAAGTCTCCCCAACAGACCCCCGGGCCAGAGGGCAATATAAAGTACAGTGTTGATCCAGTAGCGGGGCAACAACAACAAAAACGTGATTGAGCGAGAGAGTTCGTGGAAGAGGGAATTTCAGCACCGGGCAGCGGCTCGAAGCTCCGTGGGAAAACAGACAATCAGGTTCGGAGTTGGGAACGCGTCGATCGGCTGCGAAACCTTGAGCAGTCACTATCCCCCTTTCCCAGAGATCAAATGGGGATAAGCCCAGGATCCCACCTGCTGCGGGATCCAGATCCTCCCAGAGTTCTGTCCCAAAGAGAAAAACCCTTCAATTTTCTCCAGTCCCTCTTCCCCGCAGACCCGATTTTCCGATTCCCAAGATCTGGCTCTTCACTCACCCCATTCGGGAGGTTCTTCACGATCAGTCGAGACATGGCGCAAGGTCCTCGATGTTTCGATTCCGGCAAGCTCGAACAGCACCTTCCAACTAGGGATTTCACGCTGCCACCCTGGGCGCCGCCATCTTTAACAAGCCGGAACAAAGTCACGTGTCCCTGTAGTGGGTCCCGCCCCGGAAGTAGGCGTGGCCAACCAGAGCCGCTCGAGGAAGTCACGCCCCCAGGAGGCGAGTCTGCGCAGGCGCAGGTTCTGCGGCGGGAGGAGGGGCGGATCCCAGAGACGCCAATGCTACCTTACGGTCGGTAGGGGGCGCGGGTTTCCAACATCCGCGGGGGATTGTGCCGGATCTGCTCATTGCCCAGCGCCTAGCAGGGCAAGTGGTTTTCGTGTGCTATCTCTGTTGTTTTTTATTATTGAGTCTTAACCCTGAAAATGGAGGCAGATGAGAGATCTGTGCCTCCCTTATATAGATGGAGAAACAGGCTTATAGCGGAAGCCAGGAATCATGAACGAATTACCAAAGCCTGTGCGTATCGGAAATAAACAGCCCCATCTTCAGACAAGTAAGCAGGGCACCAGAAGATGAAGCACCTTGCTCAAAGCCTTGTAGCTATTAAATAGAAAGGCTGAGATTTGAACTGAGGACTGACTTGGAAACACAGTGCCCCCGAAGTCATCTCCAGGGTACATTTACAAATTTTTTAATTGACTCATAATGGTTGAACTTATTTATGGGGTAGAGTGTGGTGTGTTAATACTCAGGTACAGTGTGTTAGAACCAGATCAGGGTGCTTGGCATATCTTACCACCTTAAACACTTATTTCTTTGTACTGGAAATATTCAAAGTTCTCTCTGCTAGTCATTTTGAAATAGACAACTAATTGTCACTGTGCCTGAGGGTGCATTTTGACGTGTGTGTGTATGTGTGCTACTAGGGATTGAACCCAGGGGCGTTCTACCTCTGAGCTGCACCCCCAACCCTATTTTATTTTTAATTTTTTGAAACAGGATCTAAGTTGCTGAGAATCTCTCTGGGTTGCTGAGGCTGGCCATGAACCTGGGATCCTCCTGTCTCAGCATCCCAAGTACTGGGATTACAGGAGTGCACCACCATGCCTGGCTCTGTGTGTATGTCTTAAATGAGTAGACAGACTATATAAGCCAGAGACAGGGGGAAATCTGGGCTTCAGAGTAACCTGCTACAAAGCAAGCAGAGCCCCCACGAGGTGGCCAAATAATGTCCCCTAAAAGACATGCCCACACCCTAACCCCAGCACCTAGGAATGTGATCTTATTAAGGAAAAGGGTTTCTGCAGATGCAGTTACAGATCTTGACGTGAGGTCATCCTGGACTTGGAGTGTTCTAAACCCAATAACTGGTGTCTGATAAGAGAAAGACAGGGAGATAGTGTTGACTCTGACTCAGGAAAGGAGGCAGCCGTGGGAAGATACAAGCCAGGCCCAGGTGAGGCAGACGGGAGCCAGGAGCACCTGGAGCCACCCAGGCTGAGACTGGAGGAGCAGGGGAGGGTGCTTTCTGAGAGCTTTAAGACAGAGGCTAGCCAGTGTGGTGGTGCCCACCTGTAATCCCAGTACTTGGGAGGCTGACATAGGAGGTTCACAGGCTCAAGGCCAGCCTCAGCAACTTAGTAAGGCCCCCTGCAACTTAGCAAGACCCTG
This sequence comes from Graphiurus murinus, assembly GCA_004027655.1. Lineage (NCBI taxonomy): Eukaryota > Metazoa > Chordata > Mammalia > Rodentia > Gliridae > Graphiurus > Graphiurus murinus. The sequence goes on from PVLC010048017.1 coordinate 7,581, forward strand.
TTTTAAAATAAGAAAATAAAAGTGGGCTTGAGGTGTAGCTTGGAGATAGAATACCCATGGGTTCACTCCCTAGTACCAAGAAAGAAAAAAATCAAAGTCATGCATTCAGTCAACAGATGTTTTTATTTCTTGATATGCCTATAATTAAATGACAATTGGAGAGTTGTTTCCACACCCCATGACCCCGTCGAGATGGGGCAGAACAGGCTTTATGAGGCCGCTCCGAGGCACTGGCCTTGAATTGGGGTGGGGGGAGGGGGCAGGTGCCGGTTACCCTGCCAACCTGCTTTATATGCTCTTTTTTATGATTTTCACAAACTGCCTTTATTAAAACATACAACTAAATATAGCCTTCCCTAAAGACATTCGCTAATCAGAAGGTGTTTTAAAGGTATTAAAAGAAAATGGAATGCCCTTTATGAATCTCCACATCCCCAAGCCGGCCGAGCCGGGGAAATATGGTTGCCATGTGTGGGCGAGGGAAGGGCCCTGGCAGGCTGTGTATCCCCCTGCATTTAATAAGCAAGGACGTTGGAGAGCATTATTATTATTATTATTATTAGCCTGCCCGCTTGCCTGACCTTTCCTTTCCCCATAAGTACAAATGGGAACATCCGGATGCCACCAGGCTGGCCTCCCTGACTACCTAGGGATTGCAAGAATGCCAGGAAGGTCTGGACCGGCTCCAGCCAGAGCAGCTTCTAGAAAGAAGTCAGGTCTGGCCCCTAGAGGAATTAACTTCCCATCCAGAGAAAGGCCAGAGCTGGAGGAGATTCCCACGGGCCTGGGAGAAAGTGGAGCAAGGATTCCACACGATCCCTTGGTTTCTCCCAAGTGTCTCTTGCTCTTGGTCCAAAGGAACGGGACCAATGTCCACCCAGCTGCTCTGGCTCGGAACCTGGTCTTCACACATCAGCCTAAGTCTAATCCCCCAGCCAGGGCTGTCAACCCCACCTCAAGGATTCACCACCAACATCAACTTTTCCCATCTCCGCCCCCTTCGGCCCGGGCCGAGCACCCACTGTCCAAGCCTCCTGTTGCTGGTGAAGCAGATGACCACAGAGTGAGTGGCTCGAAACCCCCACACACTGATTATTTTCCCCTCCGGTGGCTCCGGGGACCCATCTGATTCCCTACCTCCTTCAGCCACTAGAGGGCGCTCAAGGCACCCGCCTCCGTCTCCAAAGCTTGGACCCCTGCTTCTGCGCCCACCTCCCCTTCTTTCCACGGTGGCCCTCGGGAGAGTACCTTTGGGGACTTCGCTGGGGTCGGTGGACATGGGCATCTCGGTGCGGGGGGGGGGCTTATTTGTCCTGTCACAGCCAGCATACGTATGCCTTCCTGGTCTCCTTTCTGTCCTTCCCCCTCCCAGTCCTGGTAAAACCAGAGCCAGACCTGTCCCTTTTCGGCCTAAACCTCCCGGTGTGTCCTTTGTCAACAGAAGATGTCACGTCACCTGTGGCAGACCTGCTGGCCTCGGGGTTGGTCCCACATCCCACTGAGCAGGCTCCTGCCTGGGGCCTTGGCCCGCCTTCTGCCTCTGTCTGCACCACTGTTTCCCCCTGGGGTCTCTGTGCCAAGTTCATCTACCAGAAAAGCCTTCCCTGGCCCCCGGCACCTGAACAGACACCCCCTACTCCATCTCTCCCCACCCCCTCACAGCCCCTCATCCCTCTGCTTTATTTTGTAGCAGTATCTCTGCCTGCCATCTATTTTTTTAATGTACCTATCATCTGTGTCTTCCATAGGATGCATGCTCTTTGAGAGCTAAGATGACTTTTTAATTAATTAATTAATTAATTTTGTGGCACTAGGGATTGACCTCAGGGGTGTTCAACTTCCAAGCTACATCTCCAACCTTATTTTTATTTTATTTTGAAACCAGGGTCTCACTAAATGGCAGAGGCTGGCCTCGAGTCTGTGATCCTCCTGTCTCAGCCTCCCAAGTACTGGTTTTACAGGTGTGCGCCACCACGCCTGGCTGGTGTTTGGTTTATTCATTCCCTGGGTAGCCCTGCACCCTACCAAGTGCCTGGCCAGACTCTCGGGTGCGAGGCCTTCCGTTTAAGTTGTGTTCTGGCCCTTCACTTCATGGAACCTTCAGGAAACCACGCCAGGGTCAACCATGGCTGCAGATCAGGAGGGGTGCTGGGGCGAGGTGGGTGAGGAGAAGGGACCGCTCCCTGCCTGGCACTGAGGGAGGACAGCAGCTGGAGGAAGTGGCCATGTGCTCAGGGAGCACGAGGGTTCTGCTTCATTCAGAGTGAGAAGGGACAGGCAGGGTGCTGCCACCTGGCCCAACCCTGAGCCTGCTGGACATAGCTCGGGAGCATGGAGGGACTTCTAGAAACTCACCCTGCAGGTCAGCTGGCCCACGTGGGGCATACGTCAACACACCGATGCTGTGGCATTGTTTATAATAACAAAGGATTGGAAACAGCCATGTCCAGCAATAGGGGATTGGTAGCCAGATGTTGTGGCAGGATACTTCTGTAATCCCAGTACTTGGGAGGCTGAGACAGGAGGATCGCAGGTTTGAGGACAGCCTCAGCAATGTAGCGAGAATCCTGGCAACCTAGTGAGACCCGGTTTCAAAACAAAACATAAAATAGGGCTGAGGGTGTTGCTCAGAGGTAGAATGCCCCTAGGTTCAATCCCCAGTAATATAACACACACACACACACACACACACACACACACACGAATCCGTGAAACAACAGGTAGAATATCACACGGGCATTCCAGAGGGAGAAGCAGTCCTCAGATCCTGGCTTTCTGTCCATTCTTCAATAAAAAGGCGCCTGGGCTCCCTAAGAAAGGGTTATTGCTAAGGTTGGCCAATCCAAGAAGAACCCAGAACATCTCACCATGCCAGAAAATACTGAAATGTGTGCGTGTGCACACACACACACACACACACACACACACACACACACAAATGAATAAGTAAGTTGGGAGCCAGGCACAGAGGCGTATGCCTGTAATCCCAGTACTTGGGAGGGTGAGACAGGAGACTGGCAGTTTTGAAGCCTCAGCATTTTAGCAAGATAGTATTTCAAAATAAAAATAAAGAAGGACTGGGGATTGTAGTTCAGAATGCTCCTGGGTTCAAATACCAGTTAATAAAACAAACAAAAAACAAGCAATGAGGGACATCTGAGAAGCGGGCACAATTAGGAGGAGACTAAAGGAGATTTGAGGACTAAACACAAAAAACAAAACAACAACAACAACAACAAAACACTACGTAAGAACTAAGGAAGTCTGAATGGACCGTGAACTTTCATGACTAGGAAT
>PVLC010048018.1:0-10882 GCA_004027655.1 Graphiurus murinus
AGCATTCGGGAGGCTGAGACCAGAGGATCCGGGTTCGCGGCCAGCCTCAGCTACCTAATGAGGCACTCCGCAACTTAGTGAGACTCGGTTTCAAAATAAAGAACGAAAAATAGGGCTGGGGGTATAGCTCGGAGGTAGAATGCCTCTGAGTTCCATCCCCAGTACCGCAAAAAAAAAAAAAAAAAAAAAAAAAAAAAAATGAATATTAAAAACGGTTCAATCCACATTTCCAAATTGCAGGAAGAAGATGTTAAAAACTATAAGCAACCATCCTGGTAATGGATCTCTGTCGGGAAAGTGAGACTGAATTAGAAAATAATGAAAATAATGAGATTCAAAGCACAGAAGAAACTGAACTAACCTCTGCTTGTCCAGATGAAAGAAGTGAAAAGAATCATGTTTGTTGTCTTCTCAGTATCAGTGATACCACGCTTGAAGAAGACGAAAGAGTCAAGGAGTTTGTTATTGGCACCGGGTGGGAGGAAGCTGTGAGTGTCGGCGGGAGCTGGGTCTCCTTCACCTCGGAGTTTGACGTGGGCCCTTCCCCGAGATGGCCAGTAGTACCCAAAGTGTGCAGTCGGTGACATACCTCGTGCACAGCACCAGCGTGCCTGTTCTGGGTGTCTGGCCATTAGTCTGTGGAGCGCTCAGTACCAAGTGCTCTTTAAATGTTCATTCATCAGCCAGGTGTGGTGGCCCACGCTTGTAATCCCAGTACTTGGGAGGCTGAGACAGGAGGATTGCAGGTTTGCGGCCAGCCCCAGCTACTTAGGCCCTCTCCAACTTACTGAGACCCTATTTCAAAATAAAGAATAAAAAATAGGGCTGCGGGTATAGCTCAGAGGTAGAATGCCCCTCCTGGGTTCAATCTCCAGTACTAAAAAAAAAAAAAAAAAAAGACAATCAGTTGTTGAACCTCTCAATAGCCTCACTTGGAGGATAAGTTGGCTGAGGCACCCAAAAGGTAGATCACATGCCAGATATCCCCCAGGCAGTCAGTGGACCAGGAGGCAGGGCCCGAAGAGCCTGAGCTTCTCCACCTCGGCACCGAGTTCCCCATGAGACCTGAGGTTTCCTCTTCAGAGGTCTGCACAAACCCTGTGGGTTTATTCTTCAGGTATTCTTAGAATCAAGAATGGAAACCTGCATTTAAAACTGTAAAGAAACAGAGGCAAATTCAAGATTAAGCGTAAGGATGTCAGATTAAGGAAGTGAAAAGAGAGTATGCCCAGTAACTGGAGTTTCAGAGAAACAACACCTAACTCATTTAAGTAGATCGCAAATATGGTTCTATGTTTTCATCTGGTCGCCCCGTTTTAGCAGTGACCCCTGTAGCTAGGTGAGTCAGGGGGCTCAGGTGTGGGAGCGGTGTGTGCTCGGGTGCCTGTGCACCCACACCCAGCACCTACCTCTGCTTGCTGCCATCCATTCCCCAGCCTCTGCAGGCCGGTGCTTCCCCATCTGTGGGAAACAGACTGGCAGTTCCAGGAATCTTTGGAGGTGGGACAAGAAAGAACAGGGTTTTCTTTTGAGTACTGGAGATTGAACCCAGGGGGATTCCACCTTTGAGGTACACCCCTAGCCCTATTTTTTGTTTTGAAATAGTCTTGATAGGTTGCTGAGAGTCTTGCTACTTGCTGAGGCTGTCCTCAAACCTGTGATCCTCTTGTCTCAGCTTCTCAAGCACAAGAATTATAGATGTGCACTGCCATACCCAGCTGAAAGAACTGTTTCATTTTATCTTTTTTTTTTTTTTTTTTTTTTTTTTGCAGTACCAAGGATTGAACCCAGTGGCATTCTACCTCTGAGCTATACCCCCAGTCCTATATTTATTCTTTTATTTTGAAACAGGGTCTCACTAAGTTGTGGAGAGCCTCACTAAGTAACTGAGGCTGGCCGAAAACCCGGATCCTCCGGTCTCAGCCTCCCAAGTACTGGGATTACAAGCTCATTTTATCTGAATAATGCTGAATTTAAAGCTGGGCATGGTGGTGCACGCTTGTAATCTCAATATTTGGGAGGCTGAGAAAGGAGGATTGCAGGTTTGAGGACAGCCTCTGCAAGTAAGGAGGCTCTCATCAACCTAGGGAGACACTGTTTCAAAATAAAAATAGAGGGCTGAGGTGTAGTGCGGGAGGTAAAATGCCCCTGGGTTCAATCCCCAGTACCACAGTAGTAGTAGTAGTAGTAGTAGTAGTAGTAGTAGTAGTAATGCTGAATTTAATGTGCATCTGGCAAGAAAGTCTGCTCATCAAAGTGGTCACATACAAATACTGTTGCCTAGTATTTTAGTATTAACAAAGACTGTTGCTAGCATTTAGGGTTAATACTTACAGTTAAACTCTTGCTCACTATGAGGCTAAAATAGGTATTAAAAGATTTTTTTAAAAATTGGAATCAATTTTAAGAAAAAACCCCAACAAAACATTGGTTCAGATATGACTGCCAAAATGGGGGTGTGACCCAGCTTGGAGCAACCAGAGGTGGGGAGCAGCTTGGCCAGAGAGTAATGCGCTGCTGTACTTGCAGGTCCGAGGCTGGGGAAAGACTTCGCCAACTGCCTGCATCTGGCAAAGGAAGAAACTAAAAAAGGCGAAGGCAGGAGAAAGTACTAGCAGCAGCTGCTTACTCTGCTTCAGTCTCGCCCGGGAGGGCCCGACTGGGAGCCGGGAGGCCAGGACTCTCGCTGAGGCTGGGAAATTGGAGGCGGGGGCTGTGGCTGAGGGGTCCGTGGAGAAGAGCGGGAGTAGTGCCCCCCAGGCTCAGGCGCCCTCCCAGGGCCCTAACGCTGCTTGCCGGGAGGTTAACAAGATCTGCGTTCCCACCTACGTTCATGGGGAAAAAAAAAGTCTGCAAATCAAGGAGTTTATCTGGTGCATGGAAGACTGGGGCATCTCCGAGACCAGTAGCATCAAGGTCCCCAGGAGCCCCCCTGCCGACAGGCGGCCTTCCATCTCAGACACCTTAACTTCCAAGTCCCTGTTAGTTCTACCTCCCCTGAAACCTTCACCCTCAAACGGCTTGGATGGGCTGGGCAAAAAGAGTAAGACCACCTTCTGGCCGTTGGAAGAAACGATGCTGAGCACTGAGAAGGACGAGTGTGTGGCTTGTGCATGTGGGCTGAGGAAGGTGGACGGGAATGGCGAAGGACCCCTGGAGCTGGCCAGGCCCCTTCAGGTCCAGGACACCATGCCCTTCCCTTGCCCAGTGTCCCGGGCGGCCCCGCTGGTGGAGGCGGAGCAGTGCTGCCTGCACTGGTCCCTCCTGCCTGAGAAAAACCGGGTGTGCGCCCCCAACCCCAACACCGTTCGCTATCTCGCCACCTTGCAGCTCTTGCAGAAACAGGGACTGCAGAGCTACAGAGCCAAGCTCAAAGCCAAGGAGGCGAGACCTCACAGGAACGCTCAGAAGCACCTTCTCACTGAGGCCAAGCCGGAAAGCAGGCCCCGCACAGTGGAAGCCAATTTATTCTCCAGTGCCCTCTTGCCGTCCCTCACCGTGAGCAGAGTCGTTATTCCCATCTCCACGCACAGATTCCTCTGATTGTCACAATAGAAGTCCCTGAGAAGAAGCGCTGCTTGAAACTCATTTGTGCGTTCTCTCCCTGCCTCCCCCATTCTCTTTTCCTACTCTTCCTTTCCTCTCCCTGCACTGCCACCCTCCTCCCACTGCTCCTCCTCCTCTCTCTCCTCTTCCTCCCCCTCCTCCAGTTACCGGAGGCAATTGAAGCTCCCTGGATGGGTGGACTTACTCTCTAAAACACTATTTATGTTACCTGTTTCTGAGTCTAAGCTATTCACAAAATGCAGCCTGGCAGTGTGGCCCAGCTCTCGGCTGCACCTCTCTGTGCCAGGTGGAAGCCCTGGAGAAGGTGGGGAAGCTGAATGCTGCCTCCTTACTGCCCTCTGCCAGCTCAGGAGCTGGCCTGCAGGGCTCCTTCTCTCCACCCCCCGCCCCCCCTCCTTAAGCTAAGTTCACTGGGCTGGTGTAAACCAAACGCTTCTTGAACTTTTGAACCAGGCGATATCTCTCTACTGCCCCATTTTCTCTGGCAACAAAGATCTGGCTTTAGTAGATTATTCTAGCTCGTACCCCAGTGGCTGTCCTGGTGTCAAAGGTGTCATACCCTGGCATTACAAGCATCATGTCTGGGGACGTACACTGTCCTTTGTCTCCCGTGTCCAGGGTATCATATCCTCGTGTTGTAGCCTCATTCTAATCTGTCTGAAGTTTTACCCAATCTAGCCTGGGAAGTAGGTTACGAATAATTAACCATTTGGGAAAAACAGAAGTCACTGATTGTCATCACCCACCCGCCTCCTCCAGCCTCATCTAGTGTTTGGGAGTGTGTCACCTCTCACCTGCCCTCATCTTACCCATAACATATTTCTCGGAGATGTATATAAATTAAACGTAGATGAGTTATACTTTTAATGCCATGTGATAATGTGGATGTGAACAACCATTAAGCTCCTTGTAATTACGTAGTTTGGATTGCTCAAGGTGGGTTGTGCTTGAACTCTGGACTTCCCATCTCCAAAACGACGAGTAAGCGGAACGTGGCTGTGTTCATAAACATTTGCTTTCCATCACGGGTCTTTGCAACATCTTGTCTGTTAGCCTAGGTGTTCTGTTGGGTTGTGTTGATTTTTAAGAAACATCAAGCTGGGTGCAGTGGCCCTTGTTTGTAGTCCCAGTACTTGGGAAGCTGAGATGGAAGGAATGCAGGTTTGACAACATAATAAGACTCTCAGCAACCTAGTGAGACTGTTTCAAACTAAAAAGTAAAATAGGGCTGGGAGTGTGGCTCAGAGGTAGAACTCCCCTGGGTTCAATCCCCAGTACTACCAAAAAAAAAAAAAAAAAAAAGTCAAATTCTGGAATGACTCCACTACAACAGTCATTAATGAGAAGGTAATTTGCCTTCTGAGACTGGACACTTTATAACTTTTTTAGGTAGCTGAGACTAGCTGTGAACCCGGATCCTCAGGTCTCAGCCTCCCAAATGCTGGGATTACAAGCGTGCGCCACCACGCCTGGCATTTTATAACTTCTTTATACAGTCTAGAAGCAACTTTTAGGGCTTTTCTTCTTTTCTTTCTCTTTTTCCCTGAATAAAGAAACCATCTGGATTGTGTCTCAGAGAGGAGGCTGGCTTCCTACTGTCTGGCAGCGGGTGAGGACCTTCCAGCTCTGGCAGCCTGGCCACCTGCCATGGGGGTTTCCAGCCCCCTTTCAAAAGCAGCAGGAACGTGAATAAGCTCAGTCTGTAAAGCAGTCAGAGTGTCTGGTGGTGGTGTGGGGTGACCACTGGCTTGAGTGAGGTCCAGGCCTTACCCACCCAGCTCAGTGTATTTACCTTGTGAGATCTTACGGCAACCATCTGCCTGCTTTTCTCTGAAAATAGTCTCTCAAGTAACAGTCGAAAATTTTTAAATGGAAACTATCAGATTAATCTCTGCTCTTTTCCATTTTTAGAGGGCACCTATTAACTTCTTGGTCTTTAGTATATAATAACCTAAAATATGATTGTAACCTCAGTCATGAGAAATATATCACTCTGTCTTCTTAGCTTAAATGTATTTTCCTAATTGCCCACTTGAAGACAGAGAGTTGACAAGTTAAGTCTGGCTGCACTCATCCATTATTCTACACATAATAGAATAATATGTTATTATTATTATTATTTGCAGAACTGGGGGTTGAACTCAGAGGCATTCTACCTCTGAGCTACACCCCCAGTCCTATTTTTCATTCTTTTATTTTTTGAAACAGGGTCTCACTAAGTTGTAGAGAGCCTCATTAAGTACTGAAGCTGGCTGCAAACTTGGATTCTCTTGCCTCAGCTTCCCAAGTACTGGGATTGCAGGTGTGCACCACCACTCCTGGCAATATGTTATTTTTGGTTAGAAAAGAAGTCCAAACTGGAAGTCCGTGGAGGCTGGTCTGGCACATTGTTCCAGGTGGGAAATCCCTCACTGGGCTTTAGAATTTGCAAAACATCTTCATACACATTGTTTAATTTAATCTTAATAATGACTGTCTGAGGTAAATACCACAATGCCCATGTTTCAGATAAAGAAACAAAAGCTCAGGGAAGTTAAATGATTTGTCTAGGATTTCCTAGACATTGTCTAATGCATCCCTCCATCTTTCATGAGATCAATAACTGGTTGGGAATCGATGCCAACCCTTCCTGGCTGGCCAGAAGAAGTAGAATTGGCAGCTTCCAGAACATCTATCCCTCATGGACATAATGTTCACTGGATTTTATTCTCATTGCCAGTGAAGTACAGATGAAGCAGTACCAGTTTGGCCATGTCTTGCACCTGCTGGAAAACAGGATCAGAGCCTCCCTTCCCGAGCCATCTTTGGTCTTGGTAATTCTTGATCTTCCTCCCCTGCCAACCCCACAAAGTACACCCAGGGAGTTTCCTCTTCCTCAGCCTCTTCCCTGTGAAGTCCTCTAATCATGTTACTTTCAACCAGAGAGTTTCAGCCCCTTGGAGAATTTCTCTCTATCAAGGGCTGCAACCTTCAGTCAAACTGTGAAAAACCAGCATTCCCAGAGGCATCCAGTTTCCTAGCTGCTTTGGGACTCTAACAGGACAACAATAAGCAAACGGGAAATGTGCCTGGTGGTTCATGTTCTACAACCTATGGATATAGGAAATTTTTTTCTTGCTCTGGAGCTACCTGGATATTCCTTATTTAAAATAAAATTGTTTGGTCATTGTTAAAAAAAGAAAAAAAAAAAAGTAACAGTAGAGCCAGCCCAGAAGGAGTAGGGGCATCCCTCTTTCCTCCGTCAGGAGGGAGTGCATTTTCGTTCTGGTAAGGTTTTCAAGATGATCCTGAGAAGTTATATTAGTATATTGGCACTTAGCGCCATTATGCAGAATTCTCTTACGTCTAGGCAGTGGTTGTCTTTCACACACTTACTGCTTGTGCTGAACGGGTGTAAGTATGAAGAGGCAGCTGGTGCCGTGTGTAACACACCTTAGTAGCCACTGGCACATCTGTGCTTCACATGTTTTTCCTCCCCTCCTCTCTCATTTAGCTTCAACTACAAACCTTTCTCCCCCATGTAGCTTTTAAAATGAAACTTCTTCGCTTATTAAAACTTGAGGACAGCAAACGTGAAAACATACCGTGGCCTCATTTTCAGCACCACAGAAGGGCATTGAGTATTCAATACCTCCAAATGCATGAGAACTGTTGGTAATTTCATTTGTTTTAATCTATCCCAAATCTAACAGCAAATTTGGGATAAACATCACCATGGGCCCTGTTATCGTTCATGAATGTGTCTTAATTTCCTTCCCTGTCTTGTTTCCACAAATCCTCATGACTGATTCTTCCAATTTAAATTTCAGGAAGATAGGGAATCAGAGAGATACTTACCATTATGGAAGCTATTTAGTGAACTTTTTTCCCCCTGTGGTACTGGGGATTGAACCCAGGGGTGTGCTACCTTTGAGTTACATCTCCACCCCTACTTTTTATTTGGAACAAGGTCTCACTAAGTTGCAAAGGATCTCGCTAAGTTGCTGAGGCTGGCCGTGAACCTGTGACCCTCGTCCCCCAAGCACTGGGAGTACAGGTGGACACCATCATGCTCAGCTTAGTGAACTTTGAATTAGAGGAGTTCTGGGCACAAGATATGGACACATATCTTGTTCCAGAAGAGTGATTCAAGTTGCTTTAAAGTATACCACATTTTACTGAAAAAGAAGGTTCAGAAGAAAAAAAGGATAGACACCAGCTTGTAAATCATTAACTAGACTCTCAGCAAAATGAAAATTATGTTTATCACTTGAAGTAAGACATACAGAGCAAAAAATTCTTAAAGCACAATTTGCCAGGTTTCTCAAAAGTTTCTTAGTGCTGGGAGGCTTACTTTTTAAATAGGGAATAGTTAGGGAATTTTACCAGTTAAATGTCCTTTGTAATAAGTTAATTCAGATGCACTCACTTCTGCCAAACTGTTACTGCAGCTTGGACTCTACATCTTCTGAAGTCACTATATTTCTCTGTAGAGTAGAGGATAAAGAAGATAAAGTAGGAGAGGGATCAGTTTCAGATTCAGTCTTTTTTTTTTTTTTTTTTTTTTTTTTTGTGGTACTGGGGATTGAACTCAGGGGCATTCTACCTCTGAGCTATACCCCCAGCCCTATTTTGTATTCTTTATTTTGAAACCGGGTCTCACTAAGTTGCGGAGTGCCTCACTAGGTAGCTGAGGCTGGCCTCGAACCTGGATCCTCCGGTCTCAGCCTCCCAAATGCTGGGATTACAAGCGTGTGCCACCACGCCCGGCTCAGATTCAGTCTTAAGCAGCAACATATCTGAGATGCTCTCATAAAACCCAGTATTTCTCCCTGGACTTGGGAAAGCAGTGGTCTACCAGAGAGCAGAGCAGATTGCTACAAACAGCAGCAGTGGGGCGATGCCACACTCCCAGCAGATCAGAGCAAATCTTCCAAACAAGGTCATGCCTTTGGACCCACACCAAGAGGGAGGCCTTGGTTTACCTTGAGGTAATGTTGTACTTTTGAGAATAACAAGTTGCCATGGAGATACTTTCCCCCAATTGTATTTTCATTTTTAGAAACATTTGGCTATTTTACTGATAAACTAGAAAGCATATTACTTGTTTTAATTTTGTTGTTCTTTGTTGCAGCCCTGTGTCCTGTAACATTAACTTGCTTCAGAGTTAATGGAGGGGCCATGGCAGTAAGTTTCGTGTAGTCCAGCCTATGAAATTTGTGGATTTAGAATAATGCTACAAATGTTCTGTTATTTATTAGTTAGGCAATATTAAATTTATAGTTTTTCCCTAAGTTTGTTGAAAACCCTGAATGAATATTGCTAATCTAGTTAAGTGTTTTGTAGATGCTGCTGCTGCTTTTAATCATTTACAGAGTTTGGGCCTTGTTCTTCCCCAAAATGCTTGTTTTTAAATGTAGCCCTTGTTACTGTTTGAGAATGATCAACCTGAAAAGGCTCTCCATTTGTTTGTTAGCCTGTGTCTCTTGATTTGTAAACGAACACATCAGTGTATCTGTTAATAAATAGTTTCAACAACTGAGAGGATTTTTTGGATTTCAACATTGCAAATCAGTGAAGTCATTTTCTTTGATCATAAGAGTATTTTACTAACCAGCATCTTGCTGAGGCATCTAGATTAAAATTCATGTCATGTAACAGTGAGATGTGGAGAGTATGAAGGGGTTTATGTCAGTGTATGACATCCTCTCCTAGCATCAGAGCTAATCAGTGGCGCTTTGACACACTTCAATAAACACTGTTGGGCAAAAGGAAAGTAAAACTGCACAGTATTTGACTTGAAAGACTTCATTCCTAAATTTCCCAAAGTTACATGGTCCTTTCTCTCCATGAAAGCCTTGAGAGAACAAATCTCAGAAGCACAGATTTAAATGTACCAGATAGTCAGTGCTCTTTGGAGCCAAATATTAGCAGGTTTTAATGAACAGTTTCAGATTGAATTACTATAAACATTGGAAAATTGAGGCCGTATAGAATTAAGTGAACACACAACCCCATCATTTGCTGGTGTTAATAAAAGACACTTCATAGCTAGACCTATATTTTCTTCAAATGAAAAAGTAACTTCAAACTTTACTCAGCATCTTTTATAGATAAATCTATAAAATTCCTATTTTCTCTCTTCTATCTGAAGGAATCAGATACACACTTATTAGCTTTCCTGCACATCAGTGGCTAAGCAAAGAACTCTATTCTAGTCCTGTTGCTTTAAAAGGCAGCCAGCCCATTAAAAATGGTCATGTCTGGTGAATGCATGGAGTAAATTCATTGACTAAACATATACTTTGAGTAAATTAAAAAAAATAAATCCTAAGGTGTGTAATATTTGCCAATATCAAAATAAAAACTGTGATAATAGCCTATCTTCATGAACAATGGTAAAACAATAATGAAAATAATAGCACAATCATCTCATCATGTGACTTTCAGAAAATAAATTTGAAAAAGTTAAGGCAACAAGTCACAACATGAGTAGGTCAAAGAATTCACACAAAAATATAGAATTCTATCTTCTCTTTAATCACTGAATTTCAGTTCTTACAAATAATTTCAGGACAATTCAGGTGAATACGTTTTTTTGTTTTTCTTTTTTTTTTTTTTTTGAGGGGGGAACAGTTCTTGTACATGAAGAACAATTACATGCTCCATTTTTGTAAATAACTATTGGCTGGAATAACACACATTGTCACAAACAAACAAAAAGTAAAGCCATTAGATCACAGCGTTTATATTTACAAAAAGCCACAAACGTACGTGCATTTCTTCTTTACTAGGATGACTTAAATAGATGTTTGAACATTAAGGCAGTGACAATTCTAAAACAAGGAAAATCTAAGTTAAGGCTTTCAGTTCATTTTGGAACCCATATTCATAGGCAACTGTGACCAAAGCAAACTTATCTACTAGGTTTTAGTTCATCTGCCTGGATGTTACTAATTTATTACCAATTCTTTTCTATCAGATGTATGGGATAAGCATTGGTAGCAACACCATCAGTTTACTTTAATGAATCCTTAGTCCACTCCTTAGGTTTCATTTTGGGGACTTAGCCTTTAGCTGCACCGAGCTTTTTGGGGTGAACTTGGAGAACTCACAGGCTGCACTGTCTTCCTGAAGTGTTGGGCAACAATGAAGAATTTAGGATCTGCTAAAGACAGAGAACCCTCAAAGCACACTTTGACCATGCTTTTGTCTCAAAACACAGAAAATGTTCTTGGTTATATTAGTGATGCATTTTCACCTTTGTTTTCCTTGAAGACTGGTATTAATCTTTTTTCCCAGCTTATTTTTAATATGCCTTTATTGATACACTGTA
>PVLC010048019.1:0-10983 GCA_004027655.1 Graphiurus murinus
TTCTCTAGGGGAAAAGGGCAGAGAAACCAGGACAGATTTGGGGAAAGGTTGGTCTAATTCCTTTTATTTCCTCATTAGAGAAGTTGGCTCGTTCTGAGTCAGTGGAGAGATACCACTGTTAATTGCCAGTGGAGGAACTTGTTCACGATGGTGCTACCCCTTCCACATGTCAGTTTCTGAGAAAAAACTCCAAGTGAGGCTGGCTTGCAAGCCCAGGAAAGGGAGAGGAAAAATGATCAATTCTGGCCTAGCGCACATTCCCAGTGTGCTCTTAGGAAACTGTCAGTCATCTGCGTCTCATGGTGAGCCACGGAAACAGCAACATGTTGATGTTCATACATATTAAGGTTTGCAAATAATTCTTTCTGCAAATTGGAGAAAAATCAAAAATTTCCCCTCATTCTCACCCTTCTGTGCTTTCAAGAGTAGGGCAGAGTCAGGCATGGTTGCACACAACTGTACTCCCAGTACGTGGGAGGCTGAGACAGGAGGATCTCAGGTTTGGGGACTGTGATGGTTAGTCTGGATTGTCATCTTGTCTGGATCATGAAACACCTAAGACGAAGTGACTTTGGGTGTGCTGATGAGATTATTGGCTTATGCGATGGGAGATCGAAGGCAAAGTCTTGCCCTGAATGTAGGCAGCATGGTTCTGATAGTCTTAGGACCTGGATAAAAGGAGGAAGCTGTGGGAAGGTGTGCATGGTTCTTCCTGAAGAAAGTATGTCAGCTCTTGTCTGAGTGTCTGAGATATCAGTCGTCAGCTCTTTGAACTGGACCTTCACCATCGTTTCTCCAGAGAGTTTCCTGGCCTTTCCATCTTGGACTGAATTAGTGGTCGCTCTGATTCTGAGACTCCAGCTCTTGGACCACTGACCCAGCTGCCGGTTCCTCCGGCTCTCCACGTGCAGTCAGAAACTTGGGACTCCACTACTTTGGACTGTAAGCGCATTTAATAAATTCCCCTGTTTCATATACGTGTTCTGTGAGCTCTGTTACTTCTAGAGAACCCTGAAGAATACAGGGACAGCCTTGGCAATATAGGGAGACACTCAGCAACTTGGTGAGACCCTGTTTCAAAATAGAAAATAAAAAGGGTTCAATCCCCAGCATCACACACACACACACACACAGTAAGACAGAAAGGAGTAAATGTCAAGGAACCCCTGGCCTTATGTTGGGAATTCTAATCAATCTTTTTTTTTTTTTTTTTTTTTTTGTGGTACTGGGGATTGAACTCAGGGGCATTCTCAAAATAATAAGAACTGGGGTTAAGTACCTACTGTGCACTAGATGCAAAATATGCCTCATCTCAGTTAACCCCCACAAAGGGGATTATTACCAGTCAGGGGGTATTCTTTTATTGTATAGAGGGAAACTGAGGCTAGGAGAGGTGACCTGCATATTAGTGCTTTGATAGGCATAGGGAGCTATCATAAAATATGAGACATTTTTAAATTATTAGTATTCTGATCAACACTGTCAGTTATAGACAGGCCTAACAAAGAAGAATTTAATATTGAATGAAACAAAGCTTTAAAGCATAAAGTAAGGCAGTCTGTAGAACCAGTAAAACACAGGGTCTTTGGAGAAACACATGCAGGGCAGAGAGAGGGAGGTGTTCTGTCTTTGTTCCTTTATTTTTGACACTGTGAAGCAACAGAGAGAAAAATTTAAAAAAATTAAAAACAACTCTCTGCTTCTATGGCACTTACACTCTTGTGGTAGACACAGACAATGAACAGCTACATTAGTTGTGGTGGTGCATGCTTGTAACCCCAACACTTGGGAGGCTGAGACAGGAGGATCTCAAATTCTAGGTCAGCCTCAGTAATTTAGTGAGACTCTCCGCAACCTAATGAGACCCTGTTTCAAAACAAAACAAAACAAAAAGTGCTGGGAGTGTAGCTTGTAGGTAGGACAGCCCTGGGTTCGATCCTCAGTACCAGAAAAGTCAATAAATGAATGAATGAGGAATACCAAACAGCAAAACAAAAACAGAGTATATGGGATGGTGATGAAAGCTAAGGCGAAAAATAACCTGGAAAGGCCGGGGAGGAGATGTGTGTTGGTCAGGGAAGTTCTCAGTAAGAAGGTGCCACTTGAGCAAAGATGTTTAGGAGACAAGGGGTGATCTGTGCTCATACTGAGAAAAGAACCTTCCAGAGAATGAGGCAGACCAAGGTATGTGGTCCCAGCTCATCCCAGCTCATTTGCTGTTTCAGTAGATATTCCCAATGGTCAGAGCACCCTGGGAAGGTAGTCTAAGGATCCTGAGATGACCAGCAAGAGGAAACGCTTTACCCACGAAGTAGCCTTGACCATCACTGTTAACAAAATTATCAGCCCATGGCAGCACAGCAATGCCGATAATCTCTGTTTGAGCCTCCAGAAAGCTGCTCTGCAGAAAACACAGTCTTGGGAGAAATTTCTTCACAGGGCAGAAAGAGGCTTCCTGCATTTGTGACACACCAGCGACCAAAAGGCCCCAAACGTTGGAATCCCACTTCAGAGACCTGCATGAGAAGTAAACATCACTTTAAGAATTCACAGACACTACTACATTTTCCCCGTAGCCCCCTGATGTCTGCAAAACCCGAGTGGAAGGATACGTGTGTGCCCTTTGGGGTTGACACAGCGACCCTTGGAGATTCTGTCTCTACTCGGGGTAACCAGCTTCAAACCCAAAGTGCTTCAGTGCTAACCCACATCCCACCTGTGCCAGCACGACCGGTCCACAGCGTGGGTGTCCTGTTGGTGGCAGAGCCCTCAGTCCCCCCGGCAGCTTCCCTCTCCCGACTCCGTTATTAGGCATGCACTTCAGATTTTGAATGGATCTCCTTGTCTGCCGTTAATTGACAGTGAAAGCCCGGTTTTCAAAGCCAAGGTACCAGCTCTGAAGGTAAGTGATCAGAGGACTGCCCTCGTAATAAATCACCCTGTGCGGGTCACCGTTCGGAGTGTGAATGCAGTGTTCAATAAAGAAACACACTCCACCTTTCAGCTTCGAGCCGACCCCAGCTAATTGACCTCATTGTAGTCCCCCCATTAATCATTCTGGCACACGGGGCAAGAGGCAGTTTCCCTGCTTAGGCTTGCAGGGAGGAGGGGGACCCAAGCCGCGTGGGGGCGGGGAAGGGCAGAGGGGGCAGTTAGCGTGGAAGAGGAAATCAGAGACAATTCTGCCTTAATTAACTCATTGGGTTTCTGGGTTGGCCAGCCACCGGCTTACTTTGCGGCAGGAATGTGGGGGGTAATGCGGAGGCCTTCATTAACTTCACACCAGGACGCGGGAGTTTGGGTCTCTAACGAAAGCAGATGTGAGCAGCGGCACCCCATCCGGAGGGCCGCTCCGCCAAAGGATCGGGGGTGAGCCTGATGCCACATAATCATTCAGTGTCATCGATTTCCCCAGACCCTGATTAATAAATTGCAGCAGAAGTCTTTTACAGCAGTGACTATAATTTCATCTTGCCCATTAGAAGCACGGCACAGGCGCCCAGCAGCCACGTGGGGTCCGGCTCACGGTCCCCTTCATCCAACCCGGGCCCCCTGGTGTCCCCTCCCTGGGTCTGTCTTGGGTGAGAGATAAGGAGTTGTTTTGGGCAAGCCTCTACATCCTGCCAAGCTCACCCAAGCTGAGCGCAGGGAACAGCAGGGGCTTTAACAGAGGTCATTCAGACTGCAGCTCAGCATTGGTTTCTCCAATGCTACATAATCTGGATGCTGTGAGCACCAGCCATTATTGCAGGACTCTGGAAACGCAGACACACACACACACACACACACACACACACACACACACACACACACACTGCGGTGTGGTCCTGGTCCTCAGGGAACTTAGAGTCTGCATTGATCCATTTATATTTTCAAAATGCAAGATCTGCCTTTTTATACCAAATTGCTTTAAATTAGGCCTTTTTAAAAGGTCTTCCCCCACCCCCACTACCCCCTACCCCGCAATTAGTCGCTATTATTCAGGAACGCAGTCCTTTCACGTTCACAGGGGTAAACAAAGCCCTCAGGGTCAGCAGCCTTCATTTTGCAAGGAAGAAGAGAATGGAAGAGAGAGAGAAGGGCGAGAGGGAGCCATCGCTTCTCCCTGCTGCTCCTCTTCTCTGCGTTTCATTACTGTTAATGAACTTAATTGTTTGGTTTCCAAAGCCCGCCTGAAGGCACCACGCTCCTCCCGCCCCCTCAGTGCTGAGATTCAGTCTTGCTGGTCTCCAAATTAACTTGTAAGCAAATACTTCAAGTCCGTGCCCTTCCCTGTCAAGCACCTGGAGGGGGAGATTTGGACCAAGACTCCAGGACGTTTTCTGATGGAGAAAGAGAGCGAGTGCTTTCAGATCCCCGCCTGGTGCTGGGTGTAATTCAACTCCACTTAACTATATTTATAGCGTGTCTACTATACGGCCCGGTAATTGCGCCAGTCACTGGGTTTAGAACATTGATAAAACACAGCCACTGACCTCCAGGAGAGCGGGGTTTCTGACCGGCCCCTGAAACAGATCAAATTTCTTCGGTTCTACTATCCACCGCTCAACCACACCTGCAGACCTGAGAGTTAAGGCAGGTCAGCGCGATGGGAAAATTGGTCTTTGGGTGACACAGATGTAGACAGAATCCAAAGTCTGTCCATTCGCCATCTTGTGCAGGCTTGTCCACACTGTTTAACCTCCCCAAGGCATAACAATAGTGAAATCTAACCCCTCGCATTAACTATCTGCAAATATGTGAAGAGCTGGTCCTGCTTCAAGGAGACTACGCTGTGTGTAGGAAAATTCTGATGGATTATTGCAAAGACTGCCCACACATATAATAATATACTAGACTGATTTTTGAAATTCAAGTATGCCTTCTCCTTTACTTCTGGAAAGAAACCATTTCGCCAACCTTAACAAGTGAAGCAGATATCGTAGTCATTGGCTCCCAACAGGAGCTCTGCCCTCTCCATCCAAACCCGACCTTCGTCCAAGCCCCTCCCCGCCCCAGCGCTTCCGGTGGTCTCTGCACTGAGCCTCTGCACCATTCATTTCTGGCATGTGGAGTGATCAAAATATAAAATGTCAGACAGTGCCAAGAATTAGAGATTGTTCTCTACCTTCTCACATAAGCTTATTAGTCAGGGATCTCCAGAGAAACAGGATCAATAGGACACATAGATGTTCCTTGACTTAAAATAGGAGGAGGAGGAGAAAGAGGAGGCAGAAGAGGAAGAGGAGGAGGAGGAGAAAGAGGAAGAGGAAGAGGAAGAGGAAAAAGAGAGGGTAGAGGAGAAGTATCCCTGTATGGTGGCACACACCTGTAATCTTAGTACTTGGGAGGCTGAAACAGGAAGATTGCAGGCTCAAGGCCAGCCTCAGCAACTAAGTGAGACCCTCAGCAATTTAGTAAGATCTCGTTTCAAAATAAAAAAGGCTGGGAGTACAACTTGGAGGTAGAATGCCCCTAGGTTCAATCCCTGATACTAAGAAAGAGAAGATGAGAAAGAAAGATATGCCAACTCTCCCTTAACATTTTCTCCTGACTCAGAGACCCAGAAGTTATAAGACCTCCAAAACAGAGGCTGGCCCTCCCTTGGGTGGGTGCTGCCTTTGAGTCCTGACAGTGCCCCATTCCCCTCTGTCACATGCTCTGGTCCAACATTTGCTTAACAAGCATACATATATAACAACTCCTAGAAAATGTCTAGAAAGAAAATGTAGAGAAAAGTAGTAACAGATTATATCCTCCATCAAATCCCAGCAAAAGAGCTTTTACATGAGAGCAGAGCTAGGAATATACAAGTTGTCTTGTATATTCTAGGAATAGGACACCTGTATCCTCCAACAGTTCAGAGTCATAGCTCCCAGGAAAGCAGACAGAACCTTCCAAAAGCAGCTCTGATTCCAATACTAGCAAAACCATTAGTATTCCTCAAAATATCAATCAAGCAAAGGTAAACTATGTGATAAATATCACAAAAATTAAAGGAAAAATAGTTCAACATACAATGATAAGTCAACATACATGTTTACCAAATTTACTAGTAAAATGGATAGAGAATACATTTGTAATTTTCTTAAATTATATACCAAATTTTCCAAAGGTAAAGGCATAGATAATATGTAAATTCCTCAAATCACCCCTACTTTTATATCATGCAAAAGAAATACACATTAACAAAAAGAAAATCTCTTTGAAAAGAACATTTAACATTATACTTAAAGCAAAAGGCATCCTTTTAAAATTGGGAACAGAACAAGGATACATTCAGCATTTTTGAGGAAGTTTTGGTCAATTCAATAGTCCAAAAACACATTAATGAGAAGTATAAATATAAAAAGAATAGAAAATTATCATTCATTATAGGTGATGCTGTTGTTCAAAACATTCATGTGAATCAACTAAACAATGATTGGATCTAATAATACTTCAATATTATTGGTTTAGACAACTCCTCAATTTTTACTTTACTTTAGAATCACCTGGAAAGCTTTTCAAAACTACCAATACCTGGGGCTTACCCCAGAAATTCTGGTATAATTGTTCCTAAGTGAGGCCTAGCTTTGTGTATGTTATAAAAGCTCCCAGATGCCTCTGATGTGCATCCAAGTTTGAAAACCACTGAAAAAAATAATAAATGTACAAAATGTATTAAAAATAAGAAATGTAAGAAATAAGAAATGTAAACAATATAAAAATAAGAAATATAATATAAATAAATATATAAAAATAAGAAATATAAGCAAATAAGAAGTATAAAAAAGTATAAATTTTTTCACTGAAAAAATAAGAAATGTACACAAATAATTTTTCCACTGGAGAAAAATAAGAAAAGTACAAAATACGCAAAAAATTTTTCTATCATCAAGAATCAGTTACAAAATATAATGCAAAGAAAATCCTAATAATTTAAAACATTCATAATAATAGAATTACCAAAAAACCCAGAAATTCCACTTCTGGGTATGCATCAAAAGTTTTTTGAACTGGTGTGGTGGCATACACCTGTAATCATAATATTTGGGAGGCTGAGACAAGTTCATAGGTTTCAAGCTAGCCTCAGCAGCATAGCAAGACTCTCTTGGAACAACAACAACAACAAAAAAAAAAAAAATTTAAAGGGCTGGGGGTATAGCTTAGAGGTAGAACGCCCCTGGGTTTAATCCCCAGTACCACAAAAAAATGAAATACAATAAAATTTAAAACATGGTCTCAAAGAGGTATTTTCACGTTCATAGAAGCTTTATTTGCAATACCAAGAGGCAGGAGCAGCCCACATGCCCGTGGATGGGTGAGTGGGCAGATGAAGGAAATGTGGTATATATATTCAGTGGAATAGTACTCCATCTGTAAAAGGAAAGGAATTCTGACACATACTGCAGTATAGATGAGCCTTCGGGATGTTATGCTAAATGGAATTAGCCAGCTCCATTTATATAAAGTACTTAGAAAAGTCAAATTCATAGAAACAGAAAGCCGAATGCTGGTTTCCAGGAGGAAATGAGGAGTTGTTGGGAACGGACTTTCAGTTTTGCAAGATAAGAAGAGTCAGAGGCCGGGCATGGTGGCGCATTCTTGTAATCCCAGCATTCAGGAGGCTGAGACCGGAGGATCCGGGTTCACGGCCAGTCTCAGCTACCTAGTGAGGCACTTCGCAACTTAGTGAGACCCGGTTTCAAAATAAAGAATAAAAAATAGGACTGGGGGTATATCTCGGAGGTAGAATGCCCCTGAGTTCAATCCCCAGTACCGCAAAAAAAAAAAAAAAGAGTCAGAGGTCGGGTGTACAACACTGTGAACGGGCTGATCCAGCTACTGAACTGTACATTTAAAAACAATCAGGATGGTAAGCTCTGTGTTAGGTATACTTTACTACAATTAAAACTGTGTTAAGTCAGTTAAAAGAAGACCCAGAGTGCTAACTTCAGCAGCACATATACTAAAATTGGAACTACACAGAGAAGAAAGATTGGCATGGCCCCCGCACAAGGATGACATGCAAATTCCTGAAGCGTTCCATATTTTTGGATGAGAACTAACTGTTGATAGTCAAATAAAGTTATAAAACTGAAAAAAAGACCAATAAATCATTATAATGAATTGTATAAGGAATGTTATATGAAGAATTGAAATCTCTGTTGAATTGCATGATAGAAAAATATTATTGAATGCAAAAGCTCGTTATCATAAAGATGCCCATTTTCTTTAAGTTAATTTATAATTGTAGTTCATTCCAATCAAATCTCAAACACATTTTTGTGGCTGAATAAAATGATTCTCTAGTTCATTGAAAAGAACGAACACTTGTCGCTTCCCAAGGAAAAAAATCAGACTATCTGGTGGCTTGAATTCCCAAATATTAAAATGTGTTAGGAAAATAGGTTACTGCTTAAAAGAATATGATAGCAGTGCAGAGAATGACAGACAGATCACCAAGGCAAAATAGAAAGTCACCTCATATACTGGAGAATTGATGATACCTGAGCCAGGCATGGAGGCCCAGGCCTGTAATCCCAGTACTTAGGAGGCTGAAACAGGAGGATCACAGGTTTGAGGCCAGTCTCAGCAACTTAGCAAGACCTTGTTTCAGAAAAAAAAAGCTCAGAGGTGGAATGCCCCTGGGTTCCATCCCCAGTACCAAAAGTAAGTAAGTAAGTAAGTAAATAAATAAATAAATAAATAAATAAATAAATAAAGCGAGAGAGCCTTCTATTGACCCTGACACCAGCAGGTCCCAGGACTCTGGGTGGGTTGCGTTTTCAATGAACAGAGGACTCAGAAGCTCCCTTCAGCAGCTCAGGGAAGAAAAACCATCTTTATCTCTGAGAAGGTTTCTGGGAACAAAACAAAACAAAAGAAGGCGAAAACCCAAATCTATGCCATATGCAGGAATGAAAGACAAAACGAGCACTATTCTAACTACCGTCACTGCCTCCCCAACCAGGGTCTCGTGCCCTATCTTTTTGGTTGAAGTCCCGAGTCAATGGTGTGTGTGTGTGTGTGTGTGTGTGTGTGTGTGTGTGTGTGTGTGTATGATACCCAGTCCTTCTTATTTTTTGTCTTGAAGCAAAGTCCCACTAGGTTGCTAAGAGTATTGCTATGTTGCTGAGTCTATGTTCAAACTTGTGATCCTCCTACCTCAGCCTCCCAAGTGCTAGGAGTACCGGTAGGTACCACCACACCCAGCACTCATAATTTTTGTTTTTTAATGCTCACTGCACAAGAGAAAATAATATTTAATGAGCAACAGTGATAAGCCTAAGAAAGGTGAACCCTGAGACCAGCATGGTGGCGCACGCTTGTAATCCCAGTACTTGGGAGGCTGAAACCGGAGGATTCGGGTTAGTGGCCAGCCTCAGCATTCCGCAACTTAGTGAGACCCTGTTTCAAAATAAAGAATAAAAAATAGGACTGGGGGTGTATCTTGGAGTTAGAATGTCCTTGGGTTCAATCCCCAGTACCACAAAAAAAAAAAGAAAAGAAAAGAAAGATGAATCCTGGCCATCCCCAAAATTTAAGATAAGAAACCTTCTTTCAACTAAAGAATATCAACTAAGTATGTTTCAAATTGTCAACATGATTAAAGACGGTACAAAAAACATATTGGGAGAAAAGGACCTTATGAAAACAGAATAGACAGATTTGAGGGGGAAAGTAAAATAGAACTTAAAAAAATATATAGTCTTTGGGATAAAACCTCAAAGAATAAATTAAGCAACAGATGAGTCTCAGACAAAGAGAGTATTAAAAAGTTGGAAGAGGGTTTTGAAGTAGTTCCCCAGAATGAAGTATGGGGAGTTAAAGAGATGGAAAAAAAATAAAAGAGTGGTTGAGAGATATGGATGCTAGCATGAGAAAGTCCAGCATACACCTAACAGGCATTCCAGGACAAGGGTGTTCCAGGGAGGGTGTGTATTTAAAGGAAATACTTAAAGAAAAAACTGGCTAAGAATTGTCCAGCATATGTTAATTCATACCATGTATATTTATCAAGTTTTACCGTGTCACTTGCACTATTTTAAGTGCTAATGATAAAACAGTGAACAAAAGAGATAAAGATCCTTGCTTTCAGGGAATATACTTTCTAAAAGAAAAGAGAGGTTTTTTTTTTTTTTTTTTTTTTAAGTGCAATATAGTGTATATTACTAAGCGTTTGCTGTGGTAACAAACAATGCCCAAATCTCAATGACTTACGATGATGTGTATTTGTTGTTCACGCTACAAGAAGCTGCAGCTCCAGGCTGTGGGTCGACCCCAGGCCCATCCCTGCATTCCAGGGCACAGTGTGAAGGAGGAGCCCCTCTCTGGGACATGCTCTTGCTGTGGCCCAAGACAAAAATGTGACGCCCAGTGACCGTACAGTTGTGTTTAAAGGTCCTGCTTAGAAGCGGCATATGCCATGTCTGCTCACATTCCATTGGTCAAAACAAGTCAGATCCCCAAAGCTAAAACAAGTCAGATCCCCAAAGCTGACAACGGTATGTTCCAGAGACAAGTGCGGCAAGGGTGGATATGTACAATCCTCTTCAAAGGGAGGGAATAAATAATCGTGAACAAAGATAGCACCTACCAACATATGTCCAGTGGGGGCCATTAGTATGGAGAAAACTGAAACAGGGAATGGGGTCAGGAAGTATTAGAGGGGTTGTCACTTTAAATAGGCAAGTGACGGATGGCACAGAAAAATGAATGAATATCAATAAATAAACAACTAAAAGCACTGCATGGCTGAGACCTGAGGGTGTCTGCAGCAGCTGCAGATACCTCGGAGAAGAAAAGTTTAGGCGGAAGAACCGTAAGTGCAAAGGCCGAGGCAGGACCAGGCTGATGTGTCTGAGAAGCAGCGGGGAGGTCACTGGGACTATCCCAAAGGGAAGAAGGGGCCGGACTGCAGAGCTCTTGCGGCCACTGTAGGCTGGGCTTTCACTGCAGACCAGGTGGAAAGCCAGCTGAGGGTTGTGAGCAAAGGAATAACATCTCATTGATGTTTTA
>PVLC010048020.1:0-10877 GCA_004027655.1 Graphiurus murinus
TCTTCCCCCTCCCTTCCCCTTAGACCACCTCCCTGGCTCCACTGAGGTTTCTCCTCCATTATCTGAAGTCCCTCTGGTATCCCAATTACTCCCTAGTTTTTGAATATTAGAGAAAACATATGCCCTTTACGTTCTGTGACTGGCTAGTCTCACTTAACATAATATTTTTCAGATCCTTCCATTTTCTTGCAAATGACATAATTTTGTTCTTCATTGCTGAGTAGAATTCTATTGTGTGGATATCCCATAATTTTGTTATCCATTCATCTGTTGATGGACACCTAGGTTAGTTCCATAATTTGGCTATTGTGAATTGTGCTGCAATGAACATAGATATGCATATATTACTGTAGTTCTCTGATTTCAGTCCCTTTGGAAGGATAGCCAGGAGTGGTATAGCCAGATCATATGGTGGATCCATTTCAGTTTCTTGAGGAATCTCCACAGAGGCTGAGCTAGTTTGCAATCTCACCAACAGTGAAGAAGAGTTCCTATTTCCCCACATCCTTGCCAACATTTATTGTTTTTTGACTTCTTGATGATTGCCATTCTGATTGGGGTTAGATGGAATCTCAGGGTAGTTTGTAGTTTTTTTTTGTGTGTGTGTGGTGCTGGGGATTAAACCCAGGGGTATTCTACCTCAGAGCTGCACCCCCAGCCCTATTTTTTATTCCTTATTTTGAAACAGGGTCTCACTAAGTTGCAGAGAGCCTCACTCACTAAATAGCGGAGGCTGCTGAGAACCCAGATCCTCCAGTGTCAGCCTCCTCAGTGCAGTTTTGATTTGCATCTCCCTGATTGCTAATGATGTTAAACTTTTTTATACATTTTTAATCCATTTTCTTCTAACTTCTTTTCTGGATATATAGGGTTTTCTCACATGTTTATAAGTCATCCTGTACAGAGTTAAAATGTCTTGATGTCCCAGATCTCTAAAATTTTAGGCACACAATTAAGTTTATTTTAAAAAATAAAACCAGAAATTTGTTTGAATTGTCTAATTATTCAAACAGAGTAAACTCATCAGAAACTCTGAAAATTGCTCCCTCTCCCCCCACATAGATTGGTCCTGTGAACATAACACATCCCCAGTTAGGGGCAACACTTTAATGGAATTTAAGAAAGGAAATTATGATTAAGGGGCTCCAAGCCAGGCATGGTGGAGCAAGTCTGTAATCTCAGTACTTGGGAGGCTGAGACAGGAGGATTACAGATCGGAGGCCAGCCTCAGCAATATAGTGAGACCCCGTCTCTCTGATCCTTTTTGAGTGTAACACCCATTGTCACCTACAGCCATGACTATGTGCTTCAGCTACTTTCCACTGTATGTGAAACAATGGTCTCATCTATAGAATTACTATATGTGCCAATTGACGGTCCCCAATATACTAATTCATTGTATTCAGAAGCATTGTTTAATTAGTTCTATTTGCATTCAAACACACTTTCCTACATAAATAATGCTAAAAATAATGGTAAAATTTCCAGAAAGCCGGCCAAGAGAAACTTCTAATAGTATTTCAGTTTTTATTTGCTTCTGTGTTAGAATGGATCCTATGATCTATCTGGAATCTAAAAGTTCAATAATATAGCTGGGCATGGTGGCTCATGCCTATAATCCTAGTACATGTGAGGCTGAGATAGGAGGATCATAGGTTCAAGGACAGCCTCAGCAATGTAATAAGACTCAGCAATCTCGTGATACCCTGATTCAAAATAAAACAAAACAAAATAATAAAAAGGGCTAGGGTTGTTGCTCAGAGGTAGGGTTTGGTACTGGATTTAATCCCAAGAACTCCCCCCTCCCTGCCAAATTCAATAATGTATGGCATATAATTGAATGAAGCAATCCCAGTGAGTTCTCCCCCTTTCTTGCTATCCATACCTGGACATAAAGGCAGAGAGGATTAATGATATCAAACTAACGTTGGTTAAGACTTATTGCAGGTATGCTTTGTTTTAGTCATGTCTTAAGCACTTTACATGGATTTTCTCTTTTAATTCTGTTGCCCCATTTTATGTAAAATGAGTGAACAGACCAAGAATTAAAGTGGCTTGTCTAAAGAAATACCAGCTGTTAAGAGTTAGAACCTTGCCTGAGGTTTCCAAATGTGCTCCTCTACTGCAACCACAAGTCAATGTGTATTGACCAAATATTTACCACTTCCTCATTTGGGATCTCATTACCTGCTTCCTGTCACCCTCAGACTCGCCCAGTTGTCCTTGTTTAGGCTCTGACAACCCTGAACATAGACTCCCTGTCACTCTTATCCTAGCATAGGCATGGTTATGTAATTACTGGCTCTGCTATTAGACGATGAGTGCCAGGGACTCGGTCTGTCTTTTCACCTTCCTCCCAATGTTAATGATAGAAACAGAGATGGGGGCTTAGTTAATGCATTGAAAACGAATGAGGTAGAAATGTGGGAGCATTGCTTTTAAGGGGTCAGAGAAAGAGGTGCATGTGTGGGCAAAATGGGGGCTGTGGTGCCTGGGGGGGCAGAGCTGGGCTCCAGTATTGGCAGATCTGGTGGGTAGCTGCTGTAGGTCATCATGCTGGCTAGAGGTCAGTAGCCAGGGTGTAGGGTCACTATTTTACCAGTCAAATCCCTATGTCAGTCTGTTGTTTTAAAGACAACTTCTAAAGAGCCAAGAGATTCGCCATCTGTACAGATTTCTAAGTGAGCTGTTTTCTTCTTTCATCATTTTTAAAAATATATATACTTTTATTCGTGTATCGCAGTTTCACATCACAACGTAGTTCGGAGTGATAGGGACACATGCACACAGCACTTAGTGACGCCGTTGGCTCTTAATTGAGGGTCATTTACCCAGTGAAGTTTTGATAAACCTTCTATGAGTTCTCTTTGCCAGTGGGGAAAGAGAACTGCTTTATCCACCTAAGGCCCTCAGAGTCTCCTATCATTTCCTATAGGTTCCCAGAGCAGTCTTCTGGTGTTCCGCAGCCAGTAACATCTGCTGCCTGGACCTTGCCCTTGCAGTAGCTTTCCTCACGTCTGTCAGTGTCTGAGTCCAAACCACTGCCACTTTGCATGCTCCCTCCGCCCTTGGCTAAACTCTAAGGACTCTCGAAGGCCCAAGAAGGCCCGTTCTAGGTAAAGCCTTCCAGCCGGCACCTCCGGTACCAAGCTGTACCTGTCAGTCAGCGCCACACCCTCTCGATGCCTTCAGCGACCCTGTAAATCTCGCGCGGCTCCCAGGGTTTCCTGGGGCTTTTCCTTCTCCCGGGTCTCCTTCCCCTTCAAGTCAGCTGTAGTACCGCATATTCTTCAGCAGGTGGCAGCCTCCACAAGCGGAATTCAGGCGGGTGTGTGGCTCTGCTGTATCCGGAGCTTACCTCAGCCCAGCTTGTTCTCTAATTAGAAACACTTGCTTGCTTGGAGTCACCAACATGTTCCCACTATTATTGTGTTTTGTGAGGGGAAACAAGCTGAGTTGTTATTTAAGTGATTCCATTTCCAGCCCTCCCCAGCTTGGAAGATCAGAAGATAGCAAAAACAAAGCTCCTCTTCATTACTTTTCCCCAAAGAAGAGGGAGAAATTATGATTCTTTTTTTTTTTTTCCGATTTGGGTATGGAATCTTTCCCCCCACAAGATGACGATAATGTTAACATTTTGTACAGGGATCTTTATCATTAAAAATAATGGGAAGAAAAGAATGTTTTTTTTTTAAAAAAAACACAAGCCTAGACTGCTAATTGAAAACAAAGACACTTAAAAACTGAGTGTGTTATTCAGTATTCTGTTTCTAGTTAGCAGGAGTATTTGATAGTTGGCTGCTTTATGAAGGGAGAGGTTGGCCTGTAGCATTGGGTACGTGGACATTGTTGCGGATGACAAGGACATCCTACTTAAGGCTGCTCTCTCTCTGAGTTCATATCTTGGTTGCTTGTCATCACGAAAGGCAGCTTGCCTGCAAATAAGTGCAAATAAGTGCATTTCCTTTTCTTTCTGTATCCCTCTAGAATATGGGGTCACTGCAATCAATTTTCTTCCCCTGGCGAAACAAGTATAGTATAAAGAAATGAGATTAAATTTTAGCAAGCAAATGGAAATGCCTACTTCTAAATACATGTGTTCTTCAAAGAGCCAATGTGAGCCCAGCATGATGGCCCATGTCTGTAATCCCAATTCAAGGGAGGCTGAGAGAAGAGGACCACAAGTTCAAGGCTAGCCTCGGCAACTTAGAAAGACCCTGTTTCAAAATTAAAGAAAAAAAAAAAAAACTGAAAAGGGCTGAGGGTGTAGTTCAGAGGTAGAATGCCCCTGGCTTCAGTCCCCAGAATGGAAAATAAAAAAGAAGAAAAGAAAAGGAAAAAAAAGAGTCACTGTGAGAAGCCATGGATTTATATTAATAATGACGTAGTGATTCAAAACTTTTTTTTTTTTTTGTGGTACTGGGGATCGTACTCAGGGGCATTCTACCTCCGAGTTACATCCCCAGCCCTATTTTTATTCTTTATTTTGAAACAGGGTCTCACTAAGTTGCAGAGTGCCTCACTAGGTAGCTGAGGCTGACCACAAACCCGGATCCTCCGGTCTCAGCCTCCCAAATGCTGGGATTACAAGCATGTGCCACCACGCCCGGCTGATTCAAAACATTTTAAAACTCCTTTTTATTCTTATTTCAGAACCTGTTGTGATAGAGTAGCATCTGCTTTGGGGCCATTCCGTGGAGCTTCAGTTCTTGTGCTATCCATCCTGTGAGTTTTGCATCATGTTAGAAATAGCAAGTACACTAATATCCTCTTCTCGAATCACTCTTAGGACAGGCTTATCATGTTCTCTCACTTGTACCTTCAATATAAAAAAATTTAGTGTTGATGCATGGCCTGAGAATGAATAATTCCAGTGGTCTCTGTACCACTAGTGTGTGGAGTACTAAAGTTTCTGTTGGACTCACCCACATCCAAGGTCAGACTTCAGGACTAGAAACAGTTTTGTATAGTTGAGATGAAACTGGATATTCAACTAAAAAGTTGTACACCTGGAAGGTTTTTGTGGGCAGTGAGCATATTCTGTATGACACTGTAATATTAGGTGGATGCATGCCATTACACATTTATTCAAACAGATAGAATGCACAGCACCGAGAGTGACCTCTAAGGCAAACTATGGGTGTGAGGTGGTGATCATGTGTCAGTGTGGGTTCATCGGTTGTAACAAATATACCACTCTGGGGCAGAATGTCCATAGAGGGGACGGCTGTACATGTGCAGGGACAAGGGCTTCATGGGAAATCACCCTAGCTTCTGCTCCATTTTTGGTTAAACTGTTAAAACTGTTTGGAAAAAAAATAGTCTTAAAGAAGATGTGCAATAGCCAAACTAAGAGTGGAGGGACAGGAATAGCAAATAGTGACTAAAAAAGACAGAAAACAATGGCTTATTAAAAAAAAAAATCTCTCTCAAAAATATACTCTTATTTTCTTGATAGATGACTTACTATTATTAAACCTGTATAATTCATTAGGATTTTCTTTAAAGTGACTTGTTATTACTAAATCTTTATAATCCCTTAAGATTTTGTTTATCTGTAGTATTCTAAAATTCCATGGAAATGTGCTATAATGTAGTCTTTTATAATTCATTTTATGAGCACTCCTGGGTTCTTTCAATATGAAGACTTATGTCTTCCTGTTTAGAAAAATTCTTTAATTTTATTTTCTTAGTAATTTCCTTTATTCTCTTCTCTCTGTCTGGAACTTGTGGTAATTGGATCATGGGCCTCAATTCTAATTTTGGATTAGAATTAAAAGTCAATCCTAATTTTAAAAAATCTTTTCTACTATCCTAAGTTTTTTTCATTCTACTCTTCCTTTCCCTTATGTTGAATCTTCAAAAATTTCAGCCAAGATATTTTCAGTTTCAAAGAGCTCTTTATATTGATTCTTACTACTACATACATTATTTCATTCTTGTTTCATGAATATAATATCTACTTTTAAGCCTTGGAATATTAAGGATAGTTTTATATTGATCTTGTCTTCTGATTTTTTGAATATCTACTAAGTAGGCCTGGCAATATTTTATGCTTAGAGATACAATAGAGCATAAGAAAAAAAAAATCCCCTTTCTCATGGGATATATAACTAGGATATTTTTGGCCTGAGCCATTTCCAAGAACAAGAGTGGAGTGGGGATTTGGAGGGAAGAAGTCAAAGTTCACTTCAGGACATTGTATTCGTTTCCTGTTGCTGCTAGAACACATTATCACAGTTATGGTCTTTAAACAACACAACTTTATTCTCTTACATTTCTGGAGTTCAGAAGCCCAAGATTAATTGTACTGAACCCAAACTAAGGTGTCAAGGGGGCCATGCTCCCTCCTGGGCTCTAAGGGACAATCTGTTTCATGCTTTTCCAGCTTCTAGAACGGCGTTCCTTGCTCTCTTTGGCTTGCAGTCCTTTTCTTCATCTTTGCAGTCATCCTCTTACTTTAGTCAGTACCTCATTGTCATCTTCGGAGTCTCTCCTCCCTCCACCTCCCTCTCACAAGGGTGCTTAGGATTCTGTTTAGGGCCAACTAGGATAAACCAGGATGATTTCTTCACCTGAAGATCCTTAACTATCACATCTGCAGAGTTTCTTTTGCCATATAACGTGACCTTTGCTGGTGCCAGGGATTTGGACCTAGGTGTCTTTGTGGGCCATTATTGAGCTTACCGTGGACACGTTGAGTACAAGATGCCTCTCAGATATCCAAGTGGAGTTTCAGATGGCAGCTGGCATGAGCCTGGATTTCAGGAAGAGGTCTGAGATGAAGATACGTCTTTGGAGTCACTGGTTTATATATAGTATGTGAAGCCAGGGGCTGAATGAGATCACCTGGAAAATGAGAGTAGAGAAAGAAGAGAAGATTCTAAGCATGGGGACATGCCAACTGGAGGCCAGAGATATGAGAAGAAGTCAACAAAGCAGACAAAGGACTGGCAGTAGAGTAGGAGGACAGCCGAGAAAGAGCGATGGGTAAGTATCTGAAAAAGGAGGAAGTGAGAAACTACAAAATTGATAATTAAGTTAGGAAAATTGAAGTCACTAGTGACTTAACAAGAACAGTTTGGGTGGTTTAGTGTGTTTATATGCCTGACTGGGAGTGGGCTTTTAAAAATGGGAGGAGCCGAGCATGGTGGTGCAGGATTGCAATCCCAGCATTTGGGAGGCTGAGACCGGAGGATTGGGGTTCTCGGCCAGCCTCAGCTACCTAGTGAGGCCCTCTGCAACTTAATGAGACCTGTTTCAAAATAAAGAATAATCATACATCTTTGTTAGGTACAAACTGGTAAAGGCATACATGTACACATTTCTCATTTAACCCTTCCCCAATTCCCATCCCACTCCCTATTCCTCCCTCCTTCTCAAGGTCAGTTTAGTGATTGACTTTGATGTGTTTGTGAAAGTGCATCATGCGCATTAGGGTGTCCCCCATCCTCCCATCACCTTCTGTTAAGTCAAATTCTTTTTCACCTAAGGATTCTCCTTCTTCATTTGGAGTCCCTCTATGTCCCATTTTTCTCCCTAGCTTCCACATATTAGGGAAAGCATACGATTTGCACCAATTAAAAATAAATAAATAAATATAAATATAAAAATAAATAAATAAATAAATAAACCACTAATTCTAAGGCAGAATAGAATGGGGAATAGAACCTAGGTTGCAACAGCATATTATTTGTATATCTGAACCTATCTTATCAATACAATAAGATTATTGCATATGTTTATTTGTATGACTTTTGAAGCTCACTATAATGTATAATTTCAATGCACCAATGAAAGTATTTTTTAAAAAAAGAATAAAAAATAGGGCTGGGGGTGTAGCTCGGAGGTAGAATGCCCCTGAGTTCAATCCCCAGTACCAGAAAAAAAAAATGGGAGCGGTGCTGGGCATGGTGGCACACATTTGTAATCCTTGTACTTGGGAGGCTGAGACAGAAGGATCACAGGTTCAAGGCCAGCCTCAGCAACTAAGGGAGGCTGCCAGCAACTTAGTGAGACCCTGTTTCAAAATAAAAATAAAAAAGAGCTGGAGGTAGAACATCACTGAGTTCACTCATTGCCACGACACCTTAACAGCTGGATCTTGAGCAAGGCTTGGTCTGCTGGAGTCCTGCAAGGCAGACGATTCCATAAGAAGGAATTTGTGGCATATCCTACTTTGCATTATGTTATTCTGGAAATTTGGGGTGCTTTGGGTTTTGCTTTCACATGAATTGTAAAGGAAATTTTCTAGAAACACAAGATGGCTGCACGGATAATGATTCCTCAATATTAGCTGAATATTGCCTAAGACAATCTACAAGATATTCATTAACCTTTTACAAACATCAGGAATGGGCTTTGCAAGCTTAGTTACTATCAGCACAGGTTAAAAACAACATAAGAAACTTAGGTCTACTATTTTTATCTATGAGTATAGAAAACTTTAAGACAGATAGTTTACCCCTCTCTGGAACCTCCCCCTTTTCTCCACCACACATTAACTAACTCTAGCAGCCTGAGGAAAAGACAAAAAACACTGCTTACAAGAGCTAGGCAAATAGGGAAGATTTAAACTAATGAATAGACGCTCTTCGTCGTTAACCTTTACCACTGCTTTTGTACTAAAAGAATTTTTATATATGTATTGTATTCTGTAACCTTTACTGTTTTCTTAATCCCACGGGAAATGGGTTTTCTAGTTAAAGATGTACCCACTCGACCTTAGGAAAAACAAGTCTGTAAAATTCCTGTTCTGTATGCCTCATTGTAAAAGATAGTATAAGAACAGTGACTGACATGAATTAAACAGATGTGCTTCTTCACTGCATTGGGTGTGAGCGTATTCTCGCAACCTCGTCTCAATCCACACCTGTCGTGGGACCCCTGACTCTGCTGCCTCGAGGGCTGGCCCCCGGCAACCCATCTCACCAAAGTGTGGGAGACATGGAAATAGAGTTAGTCACTGTAGACAACTCTGTCTTGAAAATATAACTACATGGAGGGCAGAGAAAAGGAGCTATAACTGGAAGAAGGGGGGGGGTGTTAAAAGATCCTTTTAAAATCATCTATATTAAGATATAATTTCCATACAATAAAATATGCCTATTATATAAACATACAGTTTGGTGAGTTTTGTCAAATGTATACACCTTTTTATAACAATCACTACAAACCAGATTTGGAACATTTCCATCACCTCTCAAGTTCTTTCCCCTTTGTCGTAAGTGTCACCCCACTGCTCGGCGTCCCCTGACTTTCTTTTTCTTTCTCATTATGGATTAGTTTTGCTTATTCTAGAATTTCATGTAAAGAGAATCATATACCTTGTAGTCTCTTATATCTGGCTTCTTTGTTCAACATCAATTTTTTTTTTTTTTTTTTTTTGGTAGTGGTATGGGGATGGAACCCAGGAGCATTTACCTCTGAGCTACACCTCCAGCCCCATTTTATTTTTTATGTTGAAACAAGGTCTCACTAAGTTGCTGAAGGCCTCACTAAGTTGCTGGGGCTGGCTTTGAACCTGTGATCCTCCTGTCTCAGTCTTCCAAGTACTGGGATTACAGGTACTCGCCATCACACCCAGATTGGCTTCATGTTTTTGAGATTCATCCGTGTTATGTCTTTCCTTATTCCTTTTTACTACAGAGTAGTATTACTTTGTATAGATATAGTGCCATGATTATCCACTTCCTGTTAATAGGCATTACCAAAAGAGGACATTTTTAAAATTTCAATTTAACACACGTTATTAGCTTAATGTATGTGTCAAAAAGCAAAAATTCAGCAAATTGAGTTTTAAAGATCCAGCTGGTTTTTTATTACCAATTTAAGGACTCAGAGAAGTATTCAGTCTACAAATAGACAAGAGCTCTGCTAGGCTTCACAGAATAGTTGTTTTTTGTTAGGTAGCATGAGAAAGAATCAGGAAATGGATTGATTCACTGTTTACAAAAGGTAGACTGAGTAATGTTAAGTTACTTTAGGTTACTTTCCTTGTATGGATGAAAACAGAGAGGGCTTCCCTAACATACTGGCTGAAGTTGACTGGGTCCCTTTTGATTGAATGTGGTGCCTCTCTGGCTGTTTTGAAAACTGGCCTGTTTTTTCAATTTGATTAAGTGACCCTAGCACGGTGTCCCCATTCTGGCTTGGTCTGGTTGAGTTCAGAGGCACAGTGGAAAAGTTCAGTCCAAAACAATAGCTTCCCATACATTTTATTTGACATATAGTTGGTATTTTCTGTGTTGTGTGGAAGAAAAATTGTGGTCTAGTCCAAGGTGGTGGAAATTTTGCTTTATGTTTCTTCTAGAAGTTTTATGGTTTTAGCTTTCAATGAACAAATTCTGTGCAGTGTGAGTTTAATTTTTTTTCCATGCAGATATCCTGTTGTTTCAGCGCTATTTGTTGACAAACTTTTTATTTCCTAGGAGAATTACCCTTGTCATGTTTGTTAAAAATCATCTCACCAGCCGGGCGTGGTGGCGCACGCTTGTAATCCCAGCATTTGGGAGGCTGAGACCAGAGGATCCAGGTTCGCGGCCAGCCTCAGCTACCTAGTGAGGCACTCTGCAACTTAGTGAGACTCGGTTTCAAAATAAAGAATAAAAAAATAGGGCTGGGGGTGTAGCTCGGAGGTAGAATGCCCTTGAGTTCAATCCCCAGTACTGCAAAAAAAAAAAAAAAAAAAAAAATCATCTCACCAGTACTTGGGA
This sequence comes from Graphiurus murinus, assembly GCA_004027655.1. Taxonomy (NCBI): domain Eukaryota; kingdom Metazoa; phylum Chordata; class Mammalia; order Rodentia; family Gliridae; genus Graphiurus; species Graphiurus murinus. The sequence goes on from PVLC010048020.1 coordinate 10,716, forward strand.
GGTTGAGACAGGAGGATTGCAGGTTTGTGGCCAGCTATTTAGTGAGGCCCTCCACAACTTAGTGAGACCCTGTTTCCAAATAAAGAATAAAAAATATGGGGGTGGGGCTCAGAGGTAGAATGCCCCTGGGCTCAATTCCCAGTTCTGAAAACAAAAACAAAC
>PVLC010048021.1:0-10895 GCA_004027655.1 Graphiurus murinus
GGGGAGAGGGGAGGGGGGAGAGGGGAGAGGGGAAGAAGGAAACCCAAATAGCAAATGAGACAAAAAACAAAAATGAATACTTTTTTTTTTTTTTTAAGTACCGGGGATTGAACTGAGGGGCATTCTATCTCTGAGCTACACCCCCAGCCTTATTTTTTATTCTTTATTTTGAAACAGGGTCTCAGTAAATTGAGGAGGGCCTTACTAAGTTGCTGAGGCTGGCCACGAACCTGTGATCCTTCTGTCTCAGTCTCCCAAATACTGGGATTACAAGCATGGACCACCACACCCAGCTCATGAATACATTTTAGATATGAGAAACACAGGAAAAACAGAGTCGAAAAATTTAGTAAAAAAAAAAAATGTAGTAGGCCAGGCGTGGTGGCACATACTTGTAATCCCAGTACTTGGGAGGCTGAGACAGGAGGGTGGCAGCAGGTTCAAGGGCAGCCTTAGCAACCTAGTGAGACCCTCTACAACTTAGTGAGTCCTTGTTTCAAAATAAAAAATGAAATAGGGCTGAGAGTTTAGCTCAGAGGTAGAATGTCCCTGGGTTCAATCCCTCCTACCACAAAAACAAAAACAAAAAAAAGAATGTAGTGGTTTCAGTACCTTTTATAAATTACCAGATCCCTCAAAGACAGGGTCATGGATCATATATCAAAAAAGCAGCAACGAAGTCAGGTGTGATGGTGCTCGCTTGTAATTCAGTACTTAAGAGACTGAGACAGAAGGATCGAAGGTTCAAGGACAGCCTTATCAAGTAGTGAGACTTTCATCAACCTAATGAGACTCACCCTGTTTCAAAATAAAAATAAAACAGGGAACCAGGAGTGGTGGCTCATGCTTATAATCCCAGCACTTGGAAGGCTGAAAAAGGAGGATTGCAGGTGAGAGAACAGCAAGTAGTGAGATTCTCATCAGTCTAGCGAGAACTTGTTTCAAAGTAAAAAAATAAAATAGGGCTGGGGATGTAGCTCAGAGGTAGAATCCCTCCGAGTTCAATCCCCAGTAGTAATAAATAAATTAATTAAAGTAAAATTAAACATTAAAGAGAGAGAATGCCCTTGGGTTCCATTCCTAGTACCAAAATATTCCTAGTACAAAAATATTTAAAAAATAAAGTAGCAACTAAATAAAGCAGACTTCATGATAAAATATTTGCAAATAATAATATATTGGCTAGAGAAAAATAATCAACATGCTTAGGCAAATGACTTCAATTTACAAAACATGCTATTAACTCCAGCCAAAGCTTAAGCTGGTTACGTAGTAAAATTCAGTTTTTTGCTAAGTCAACAAAAAGAAACAGGAAATGTGCCTTAAAAACGTTAGCTGGGCATGGTGGTACATGTCTGTATTTCCGGTACTTGGGAGGCTGAGACAGGAGGATTGCAGGTTCAAGGCCAACCTCAAAAACTCAGTAGAGTCCTCAGCAACTTGGTGAGATTGTTTCAAAATAAAAAAATAAAATAGGGCTGGGAATGTGGCTTGGTAGTAGAATGCCCCCAGATTCAATCCCCAGTAGAGGAAGGAAGAAGGAAGGGAGGGAGGGAGGCAGAAGGGGAGAGAAAGATCCTCATCTCCATATTACAGATAAAGGAACTGAGGCAAATTTACTTAATAACTTTCCTAAGTACACAAAGCTAGTAAGTGGCGAAGCCAAGATTCAAGCCTATAGTCTGGATCTGGAGTCTAGGCTCATAACCACAGTGTTTCTCTGCCTCTGAGGACGGCTTGTTTTCTGTTTCAAATCAATAATGGCAGGTTCCCCTACAGTTGTATAACTACCACAACCCAAGTACCAAAACATTAAGCACCACTGTAGCCCACATGAGAATCACAAACAGCAGGTCCATGCCTCAAAACCTAGAGCCATCTCAAGCAGCCGGTGCCCCTGGACACCAGAGAGTATGGTTTCATAGCCAAAACTACTCGAGATTCTATTCCAAGCCTTGGGAGACAACCAGGTTCAGAAGAGCCCCACAGTATTTTTGTGACATGCAGAATGCCTCAGGCTTCTGAGTAGAGAGAGATGACAGCAGTCTACGGTCCCCTTCCCCTGCCACAGCAGCACATTCCAGCAGAAGCAGGCGGAGTGCGTCCTTGGCACCTTTTGTGAGAGCACATTGTATTCAGAGGGAATTCAAAAGCAACGAAAGATCATCTTACCTTTTTAAAAATTTTTCCATTTGGTTGTACTTCATCTTCCTCACTTAAAATTTCACGTGTTCCCAAGAGTCTTTCGTCCTTAAACTTGTTTTTTGCATACATAAAAACTTTATCTAGTGTATCACATCCGGGGTACAACACTGAGGCCAAACCATCCAAACTATTAACAGATCTGTATGCAGACTCAGGTTTAGAATTTACAGGCTTTGCTTTAATTTGGTTTGATTTTGCTTGTCTTGAATCAGACAAAAGATAAAATGGAATGTATGTTATAATAGTATAAAGTGATATTATAAAATGTATGAAATATAAAAGAATGGGGTTGATGGTCTGTTTTAGCTTCATGGTAGATGGTTTTGAAGATACGTGGTTATTCATAAGTGCTCAAAATGTAGAACAGATTCCAACAAGAATCTAGAAGGAAAAGAAAGAAAAAACGTTAGTTCTAAATCATTTTTTTAAAATAACTTTAAAGAAAAATTATTCACATTAGTTAGGGGAATGATTTTTTTTTTCAATCAAGCAGGAGTTAGTACATTGGCCCACTGCAGTGTCCTGATGTTTCTAGTAGCTTCGTCTATGTACCATACCTAGTAACAATGGGATAAGAGAGCAAAATCTCCACATCATACTATAAATAGCTGGCCTTTCCAACCTAACCATTCCCAGTAGTGAGGGAGCGAGGCGGGCGGGGGGAGACACCAAAGATTTACCCGTTTCCTGTTTTTTAGCATCCCACTACATTAAAGATGCCAGGTACTTCACACATATGCCACATTCTCCTCTCTCATGCCCCCAGCATCAGCCACTGCCAAATAATACCTGCATTCTTCCCTAGTGAGCCCCATCCTCACTCTAATGAGAAATAAATGGGGTTGAAAACACATAAAATTCATTTTCAAGAGTAGTTCTAAATATTAGTCAATTTAAACAGGTCAAATTGGGAAGCAATAAGCCAGTGAACTGTGCTCATTCTGTATTTGACAATCATCAGATTTATTGAAACTTTGCTGCTTTAAGTACTAGGAATGTAACAGTGAACAGACAGCCTACATGCCTGCTCTCCGGGAACCCACACATTTGCTGGGAGAGGTAGACAAGCAAAGGTATGTGGGTGTGGGTGTGTGTGTGTGTGTGTGTGCACATGTGCGCAAAAACACAGGTATGCACGCCCAGTGGCGATAAGTGCTATGAGGAAAAAGAAACTTAGGTAAAAGAAATGCAAAGTGATGGGTCCTGCTAGAGAGGCACTAGATTATACAAGTACTTGCTGGGGAAAGTCTCTCTGCCAAGTGATTTCTAAAAAGAGACTTATAAGAGAGTATATAAATGTGCCTATCTGGAGAGAAATGCTATAGGCAGAGGAAATAACTGTGATGTATGGGGGAAATTTTTTTTTTTTTTTTTTTTTTTGCAGTATTGGGGATTGAATCCAGGGGTATTACCTCTGAGCTACACCCCAACCCTATTTTGTTTTATTTTGAAACAGGTTGTCAGTAAGTTGCTGAGGGCCTTGCTAAGTTACTGAGACTTGCCTGGAATCTGCAATCCTCCTGTTTCAGCCTCCCAAGTACTGGGATTACAGGCATGCTCCACCACATCTGGCTAAAATATCATTCTATGGTTTTCCCCACTAGGGGTAGCTTTCATCTCCTACCCCTTAGCTCCATGCTGCAAAAATTCTATTCCAGATAAGTATGGCCAAGAGATTTGAGGAATCCCTTCTTTCACCCAATCCCTACTCCCAGAACAAGAGCTCTAACCCAGGCACAGCAGGCCATGAATAGTGGGCAAGGATTACCTTTGCTTCAGCTCATTCAAGGTAGAGAAACTCCAAACCTACCTTAGCAGCTATATCCATGGCCTAGCATATCACTTGCAGAGCAAAGATATAACTACAAGAAAATCAAGCCACTGGTCTTGCCCCACCTTAGTGGCACAGAGGTTCTGCACAGGCCGGCTGCTGTTTTTCTGACACTGATCCTACAATTTCTGTTAAAATGTCCAACTAGACCCAGGAGTGGTGATGCACGCCTGTGACCCCAGCACACAGGAAGATGAGATAGGAGGTTCCTTGATTTAAGCCCAGCCTCAACAACTTAGCAAGACCTCTATTTCAAAATAAAAAATAAAATAGGGCTAGGGGTGTAGTTTGGAGGTAGAATGCCTCTGGGTTTAACCTTTAGTACCAAAAAAAAAAAAAAAAAAAAAAGTCTAATTAGAAATTTAAAGGACTACTAACACAAATTTAAAATGAGCATGACATATTGAAATAGTAAACACCAATATAAATAAAGAAGTTAAGGAGACCATATCCCTTGTACAAATACTTAAATCCAAAATGAGGAAAGTACATGATATTGCTGAACAGCATGGTTTAATACTCAACAGTTGTGTAAAGAATTAAACTAAGTATGCATTACAAAATATACACACAATGGAATTCTACTCAGCCATAAAGAAGAACAAAGTTATTGCACTTGCAGGGAAATGGACAGAAAAAGAGAATATTGTGCTAAGTGAGATTAGTCAATTACAAAAAGTGAAAAGTCAGATGTTTTCCCTCATATGTGGAAACTAGGGAGAAATTGGGACACAGGAGGGACTGCAGTAGAGTGAGGAGGGACCTAACTGAGGGAGGTAGGAGGGGGAGGATGATGTGAAGAGGGAAACACCTCAATGGACAATGATGTACATTCACAAATTTATCAATGCCAATCAGTGCATGGGAAAGTGGGGGTAGGGAATGGGGTGGGAACTGGAGGGGGGGGCTCAAGGAGTGTGGTGTGCACATATGCCTGTATCATCCTGAACTGCATCACAACGCATGACAATACACCAATAAAAAAAAAGCAAGTATGAAACTACCCTCTTAGCTTTTCTAATCATACAACACAAATGGACAGAATTTCAAAATTTTTCTGTCAGTTTAGCCATAAATGGTTTTAATATAATGCATTCTTTTTTTTTTTTTTTTTTTTTTTTTTTCGGTACTGGGGATTGAACTCAGGGGCATTCTACCTCCGAGCTATACCCCCAGCCCTATTTTGTATTCTTTATTTTGAAACCGGGTCTCGCTAAGTTTCCGAGTGCCTCACTAGGTAGCTGAGGCTGGCCTCGAACCTGGATCCTCCGGTCTCAGCCTCCCAAATGCTGGGATTACAAGCGTGCGCCACCACGCCCGGCTTAATATAATGCATTCTTAAAGAAATGTTTCATGACAAAAAAAATTAAATATTTTACCAGTTTAGCCATAAATGGTTTTAATATAATGCATTCTTAAAGAAATGTTTCATGACAAAAAAAATTAAATATTTTACCAGTTGACAATGGTAGGAAGCCGGGCGTGGTGGTGCACGCTTGTAATCCCAGCATTTGGGAGGCTGAAACCGGAGGATCCGGGTTCGAGGCCAGCCTCAGCTACTTAGTGAGGCACTCCGCAACTTAGTGAGACCTTGTTTCAAAATAAAGAATAAAAACTAGGGCTAGGGGTATAGCTCGGAGGTAGAATGCCCGAGTTCAATCCCCAGTGCCACAAAAAAAAAAAAAAAAAACCAAAGACAATGGTAGGAGATACTAGTGCCTTCAAGATATGCACGTTTGGGTCAATACCTGTTTAAATACATACATACATACATACATACATACATACATACATACATACAATAGGCATAACTCACAGTGTCGTTAATTAAAGCCAAATATCAAGCTGGGCGTGGTGGCGCACGCTAGCTGAACCTCCAGCTGCTACAACTGGGAGAAAATAAATTCCTGTTGTTTAAACTACCCAGCCTGTGGCATTTTGTTATGGTAACCTGTACATGTGACAGTAGGCTCTAACTCAGTCTTCATATCTGGTTAAAGCAGCCTTAAACCAATAAGCAGCCTTAGCTCTGTTACCGAACTGACCTGGATATGGTCATACAAGGACCTGGGCATACACGAACTATTATCTTAATGTGATGTGAGATGTCACAGGATGAGAGAGTGTAAAATAAAATGCTGAGAGAGAAGAAGGTGATCAGCTTTGACTGGATTGGGTTTTGGAAGGCGTCTTAGTCTGTTTTGTATTGCCAAAACAAAATACCTGAGGTTAGGTATTTTATAAAGAAATAGGTTTATTCTGCCTACTTTTGGAGCCTGGAAGTATGAGATCAGGTGATGCTAACCACTCAGCTTCTGGCTGCATCACAGTAGGGAAGATGGTGTCACATAGAGGAACCCTGGGCAAATGCCCAGTGAGGTGTGTGAAGGAGGGATTCAGGGGAGGTGTCAAGTTCATTTAGAGAAAACAACCCTTGAAAATACTAATATAAGCCGGGCGTGGTGGCGCACGCTTGTAATCCCAGCATTCGGGAGGCTGAGACCGGAGGATCCAGGTTCGAGGCCAGCCTCAGCTGCTTAGTGAGGCACTCCATAACTTAGTGAGACCCTGTTTCAAAATAAAGAATAAAAAACAGGGCTGGGGGCATAGCTCGGAGGTAGAATACCCCTGAGTTCAATCCCCAGTACCGCAAAAAAAAAAAAACCCAGCAAAGGACTGAGGGTGTAACTCAGAGGTAGAATGCCTGAGTTCAATTCCCAGTACCAAAAAAAAAGCAGGCTATGTTGTAAGGCTATGTATATGAACTGAAGATTCATACAGACTGGAAAAAGTCAACCTCACTAATTATCAAGGACAAACAAATTAAAACAATATAATTTCCCCATCAGATTTTTTTTTTTTTTTTTTTTTTTTTTTTTTTTTTTGCGGTACTGGGGATTGAACTCCGGGGCCTTCTACCTCTGAGCTACGCCCCCAGCCCTATTTTTTTATTCTTTATTTTGAAACCAAGTCTCACTAAGTTGCGGAGGGCCTCACTAGGTAGCTGAGGCTGGCCGCGAACCCGGATCCTCTGGTCTCAGCCTCCCGAATGCTGGGATTACAAGCGTGCGCCACCACGCCCGGCTCCCATCAGATTTTTTTTTAATGAAAAAGAAATCACAGTGTCTCAAGGACATAGGCAAGCTCGTGGCACTTTGGTGCAAGTGCAGCCAGTTTGGAGGGCAGCTGGGCAGTATCTAGCCAAAGCTGAAAATGCAAATTCCTATGACCTAGCAAATGTCTCTTAAGATGTTTGCCCTGGAGAAAGTTTGGCACATGTGTGTACTTATTTTGGCCTGCTTTGTTTTGCTTATTAAATGGTCCAATGTGACAGGCAGGCCCTGGTATTTAAATAGCCTCCAAGAAATACTAAGAATCTCTTCAGCAAATATTTATTAAATGCCTACTTGGCTCCAGTCTTGATGCTTCTCATTCTGAGAATAAAACCAGACTATACTCAAAAAGTTCCTAGTCTAGGGTAAAGCCTAACAAGATAAATTGTTTTAAGACGGCAATACTATTCAACAAGCACAAAAATTATTTTATAAAAATGACCAACAGCTGGGTGTGGTGGTGCACACTTATAATCCCAATACTTGGGGAGGCTGAGACAGGAAAATCACAGGTTCAAGGACAGTCTCAGCAAGTAGTGAGACTCTCATCAACCTAGTGAGACCCTGTTTCAAAATAAAAATAAGCCGGGCATAGTGGCACACGGTGGCTAGCCTCAGCTACTTATTGAGGCTCTCCACAACTTAGTGATACCCTGTTTCAAAATAAAGAATACGAAATAGGGCTGGGGGTGTAGCTTGAAGGTAGAATGCCCCTGGGTTCCATCCCCAGTACCGCCAAAAAATAAAAATAAAAATAAAATAAAATAAAAAATAGGACTGGGTGTGTAGCTCGGAGGTAGAATGCCCCTGAGTTCAATCCCAGGTACAGCAAAAATAAGTAAATAAAAATAAAAATATGGCTTGGGGATATAGCTCAGAGGTAGAATGTCCCTGGGATCTATCTCCAGTGCCACAAAAAAACAAAGAAACAAACAAACGAAAAAAAACGACAACAAAAAAAACAGCCAACAAATACAGCCCTCTGACTAGGAAGAGAAAGAGAAGGTCAAGGAAGTTGCCATGAGTTGAGTGGATGCATTTTTTTGTCTAAGTAGAACAATAACTGTAGGTAGTAATAGTATTTGCAAAAGCAGAGGTACATAAACAAAAGGGAACATATAGAAAACTCTAAATACTTATAGGATGAATAAATGACCTCAAAGGTATCAGGCTCTAATTCCTGGAAACTGCAAATGTTACCTAAAGGATCTTCAAAGACATGACTAAATTAAGGATTATGTGACAAGATGATGATTCTGGATTATCCAGTGAGCTCTAAACAGCATCACAAGTATCCTTAGGAGAGAGCGGCAGAGGGAGATGTGACACGGAGAGGAAAGGATGGTGCGAGAGCGGCAGAAAGGTTTGAAGACGCTCACCTGAGCAACTAGACTGATGGAAGGAATGGCTACAAGAAGACAAATCCTTCCCTAGAGCCTCCCTAGAGAGAAAAAAGTTCTGTGGATGCCTGGATTTGGGCTCCATGATACCGACTGAACTTGGGGCCTACAGGAACTGCACAAAGAACACATGTCTTCTGCTTTGCGGTTCCTAGTGCGGCAGCCCCTCACTGCCACAGAGTACGCATGCCCACTTGGGAGACGCCATCCTGGGCTCATTTTCATGCCACAGAATGACAAGCTTAGATCTATGTTTCACAATGTTAAATCTGGTGGCAGAGTTGACAATTGGTGGAAAAGAAACGGAAAATATTTTAGAACAAAAGATACAAGCAGTTCTGGATCACCAGATAATTGAGAAAAAAAAATATCGAAAAAAGAGAAGGGAAAAAGTACCTCAATTGAAAGAGAAAATGTAGGAAATGGGAGAAAATTTTAAATATGTATATGTATTTAAAATTCTTAACAGGAGAGAAACTATTATTTATGTCCATGAAACATGACTGGAATGCTATAGAGAAAGAATAAAGACAAGAAAAACCTCTTGGAATTTAATAACAGCTGAAACTTTAAAAAGCCAGTAAACAGGGTGTGGTGGCGCCCGCTTGTAATCCCAGCATTTGAGAGGCTGAGACAGGAGGATCCAGGTTCTCGGCCAGCCTCGGCTACCTAGTGAGGCACTCCGCAACTTAGTGAGATCCTGTTTCAAAATAAATAATAAAATATAGGGCTGGGGGTATAGCTCAGAGGTAAAATGCCCGAGTTCAATCCTCAGTATCACAAAAAATAAATAAATAAATAAATAAATGCCAATAGATGTATCAGAAGACAAAGTTAAGAATATTTCCCAGCCAGGCATGGTGGCGCACACCTCTAATCTCAGTGCTTGGGAAGCTAATACAGAAGGCTCACAGGTTCAAGGACAGCCTCAACAAGTAGTGAGATTCTCATCAACCTAACAAGACCATTTCCAAATAAGAAATAAAATCAGGGTGGGGGTGTAGCTTAAAATCAGGCTGGGGGTGTAGCTTGAAGGTAGAATGCCTCTGGGTTCAACCCCAGTACCATCTTTTCCAGAAAGTAAGGAGAAAGCAAAGAAATAGGGAAAAAATGTTATCAGAAAAGCAGTCTCACTAAGTTGCTAAGGCTGTCTCAGCTGCTAAGGCTGTGCTTTTGTCTCAGCTTCCCAAGTACTGAGATTACAGACTGTCCCCACACCCAGGTTAAAAAAAAAAAAAGTTTTTGTTTTTGTCTTTATCAGAAACCAGTACTCAAAAGCAATTTCCATTAAAGAAATAAGACAAGGAGACCCACCATCACCACAATTACTATACACTATTAAAAAGATTCTAGCCCCATGCTGTCCAATACAATAACCACTAACCCAATACTACAGAGTTCTTGAATTATGCCTTGTCCAAACTGAGATATCTTCTAAGTGTAAAATGCACATGGGATTCCAAAGATTTAATATGAAAAAAAGAATGTAAAATGGCTCGTTCATAATTTCTGCATTATACACGAAAAGAAAAAAATATATATATTTTTGAGTTGCATTAAATCAAATATATTAAAGTTAATTATACCTGTTTCCTTTTATTTAAAATGACAACTATGGCTCACATAACTAATAAAATTTGAAAGAGTACTTAGTTTATATTTGTCCTATGAGTTACCAAAACGAACACTATTATTCTGAAACAGAATTTTAAAACCAGAAGTATCATGGGACTTTTGAATTAATAATGATGGCATTGTAGATTAGTGGGTGAAAATTTATTTTGTAAGTTGCATAGCACCAAAGAAAAATCAGGCCTGAGCTAATGGCTGAATTAAGTCCTGGAAATATGAGGAGCAAATCCCTGAAGCAACCAAACAGCCTAATAATACTTCTCTCCCAAGTACCCCAAAATGGAAAAAAAGAGTTATTATTCTTTTGGGGGGGCGGGGGGGGCACTAGGAATTGAGCCCAGAAGTATTCTACCTCTGAGCCATACTTCTAGCCTTTTTTTTTTTTTTTTTTTTTTTTTTTTGCGGTACTGGGGATTGAACTCAGAGTCATTCTACCTTCAAGCTACACCCCCAGCCCTATTTTTTTGTTGTTCTTTATTTTGAAACCGGGTCTCACTAAGTTGCGGAGTGCCTCACTAAGCAGCTGAGGCTGGCTGCGAACCCAGATCCTCCGGTCTCAGCCTCCCAAATGCTGGGATTACAAGCGTGCGCCACCACGCCCGGCTCCTCTAGCCCATTTTTATTTGGTACTTTGAAATAGGGTCTTCCTAAGTTGTTGAGACTGGCTTCAAACCTGTAAACCTCCTGTCTCAGCCTCCTGAAGTACTAGGATTA
>PVLC010048022.1:0-10895 GCA_004027655.1 Graphiurus murinus
CAGTCACAAAGAGTTAAGAAGCATATGTTCTCCCTAATATGTGGATGCTAGGGAGGGGATGTGGCATAGGAGGGTCTCCAGATGAAAAGGAGAGACCCTCGATAAGCAACGAAGTTGATTTAATTGTAGTGGACGCAGGGGGCAGAGGGACGCCCTAAAGCACATGATGTACTTACACAATCATATCAAGGTCACTCACCGAAGTGAACCTGAGGGGGAGGGAAGGGGAGAGGATTGGGGTGGGAATTGGGGAAAGGGTCAAATGAGAACTGTGTGCAAATATGTTGTCAACAACTCGTACTTAACAAAGATGTATGCTATATTGCACGAATTACTACAATAAAAAAATTAAAAAAAAAAACAACAACAACAACAAAAGAAAAAGATCCAGAATTGCCAAGGCAATTCTCAGCAGTAAGAACTATGCAGGAGGTATCACAATTCCTGACTTAAATTATACTATAGAGATATACTAATTAAAACAGAATTATATCGGCACAAAACCAGATTCATAGACCAATGGAACAGAATAGAAGATACAGAAACAAATCCACATACTTATAGTCAATTGATCTTCGACAAAGGGGCCAAACACATATGTTGGAGAAAAGACAGTCTTTTCAACAAATAGTGTTTGGAAGGCTGGTTATCCATTTGTAGAAAACTGGAACTAAATCCATACCTCTCACCCTGCACAGGAGTCAATTTGAGATGGATCAAAGTCCTGGAAGTTAGACCAGAGGCAGTGAAGCTACTAGAGGAGGGCATAGGTTCAGCACTCCAAAATATAGGCACAGGTAGAAACTTCCTCAACAAGACCCCTAAAGCTCAGGAAATTAAAACAAGTATTAATAAGTGGGAAGGCATTAAACTAAGAAGTTTCTGCACATCAAAGGAAACCATCAAGAGTCTAAAGAGAAAGTCATGGAATGGGAGAAGATATTTACCAGCTATCCCTCTAACAGAGGGCTAATATCTAGAATATACAAAGAACTTAAAAGACTTTACACTAGAAAAACAAACAACTCAATCAAGAAATGGGTAACTGAATTGAATAGACACTTTACAGAAGAAGAGATACAAATGGCCAATATATGTGAAAAAATATTCAACATCATTAGCAATTAGGGAAATGCAAATCAAAACTACACTGAGATCCATCTAACCCCAATCAGAATGGCAATCATCAAAAAGCCAAACAACAAGTGTTGGTGAGGATGTGGGGAAATAGGAACTCTTCTACACTGTTGGTGGGATTGCAAACTAGTTCAGCCACTATGGAGATCAGTGTAGAGATTCCTCAGAAAACTGGGAATGGATCCACCATATGATCCAACTACCACTCCTGGGCATCTTTCCAAAGAGACTGAAACCAGAGAACTAAGTAATATATGCATATCCATATCCATAGCAGCAAAATTCACAATAGCCAAATTTGGGAATCAACCCAGGTGTCCATCAACAGATGAATGGATTAAAAAACTATGGGAAATACATACAATGGAATTCTACTCCACAATAAAGATGAATAAAATAATGTCATTTGCAAGAAAATGGAGGGACCTGGAGAATATTATGTTAAGTGAGATTAGCCAGTCACAGAAAGTGAAGGGGCATGTGTTTTCTTTAAATATATGTACAAGATAGGGTGTAACTGGGATACCAGAGGAGCTCCAGATAACGGAGGAGAAACTTCAGTGGAGCCAGGGAAGTGGTCTAAGGGAAGGGGAGGAGAAAGATTGAGGTTCATTATTGGAAATACTAACATTGACTGTGTGTACATATGTGAAAACTCCAACATCAATCTCAGTACTCTATATGGGAAGGAGGGAAGCCAGGAGGCAGAGGGGGGGGCACCAAGTGCTGTGTGCATGTATGTCAATGTCAACATGATTTACATTATGTTGTGAGATGATAATGCACCAGTAAAAGCACATTAAAGAAAATAAATTAGCATCATGAAGATAAGGAATACACAAAAGTAGAAAGGGTGGTTATCTTTGGTTATTGGAAAATGAGTGAATTTTCTTTTTGGTTTGTTTTTTTTTCTTTAGTATACGATAAAACTGTGATAAACTTTATTCTTAAAAGTGAACATAAATTTTCAAAATATTACAAAAATGCCTAGCAAAGTCCCTGAAAAACAGCAATGTTCCATAAATATCATTTCCCCTTCTTGCTTCCTTTTTATTGCAGGTAGTAACTACATCACTCACAGGTTAATACTGAAGGCCGTGGTTAATTGGGAATATCTGATCTGCCTCACAACATGACTCTTTTTTAGGAGGTTCCACATGTTGTCTGCCTTCAGGGAAGCCCAATATTACAAGATTAATGAATTTATGCCACTGTAGGGTTCATAGGGTGAAATGCACAGAATTTTGATAGCATTCCTGGAAATGCTATCATAAAGTACTTTATTACAGGAAAATAACTCAGAGAAACAATGATTTAAAAAAAACATTGGTACATATTATTTATGCAGAATAATGAGTTTCATTGTGGCATATTTTTACATGCATATATCATAATTTGATCGTTTTAACTCCTCAATATCTCACCTCCACAATACTTCTTCTCTCACTCTAATTCCCTTCTTCTACCCTAATGGTCTACCTTTTATTTTATGAGATTGCTTTTATTCTTCTGCGAAACCATAATTTTGGCAAACAGTTATAGAAATAGAGATGTCAAAATAATAATAATGGTAGTAATAATAATAAATGCCTAATTTAGATTCCAGTTCTGCCTGTGATTCTTACTATCCATGTAGTCTTGGACATGACATTTGAACTCCTCCTAAATTGGCAAACCATTTATCTTCCACTCCAAAAATACTTACCAGCCAGGCATGGTGGTACCCATCTGTGATCCCAGTACTTGGGAGACTGAGATAGGAGGATCACAAGTTTGAGGCCAGCCTTGCTAACTTAGCAAGAACCTGTTTCAAAATAAAGAAAATATAAAGGGCCAGGAGTGTAGCTTGGAGGTAGAATAACCCTATGCTTAATCTCCAGAGCCACAAAAGAAAAACAACAACAAAAACTTATCTTTCAGGGTTGTTACAGAAATTAAATAAAATAATATGCATGTAGTATATATTAAGTACTCAATAAATGTTAGGATTGCTACTGTCGCTTTATTATTAATATTATTTTCTTAGAGTAGTATGTGAAAGATTTGTCTTAAACGTTGATTCAGGAAAATTTGATCATGCCACTCCCACAGGTATAGATACAATATTGTAACTGGTGGATGAAACACTGTCCTTGGTTCCGAAACCACCACATTCAGCAGGGCATGACTGTTCCAAAAACTTAGGGTACTGGTGATTCCTTCCCTACCTCTTCAAAGAATTTTGAAGCAGGTGAGGGCATGCACAAGCAACCACACAGAAGGAGAGAGGGAGAGGAAGAAGGCTTGTGAGATAGGGATAGAGGGAAGGAGAGAGGGAGTGAGAAGGAGTGCACATCTGATAAGTTAAGGAACAAGTTGCTAGAAGAAACACATGGTTTTCAAATACATTGCTTTCTGTCATCAAGAAAGAAACAGACAAGCTAGTGCAGTGGCACACACCTGTAATTCCATTATTTGGGAGGCTGAGAGAGAAGGATAGCAGGTTCAAAACCAGCCTCATCAACTTAGCAAGACCCTTAGCAACTTAGGGAGATCCTGCTTAAAAAAAAATAAGGTCACAGATGTGGCTCAGAGGTAGAAGGTCCCTGGGTTCAATTCTTAGTCCCAACAAAACAAAAATGAATACTCTCCTTGCACTGGGCTGAGAGTTGTGGGTGTGTATTTAAGAAGGTGGTTTAGAGAGGAGCCCAAGATGGTAATTGAGTGAAACACCTCTTTTCAGGCACTGTAGAGCTCAAATCAAAACTGCTGTAAAAGCAGCTTCTTGATGGAAGAAAAAAATAGCAAAAAAGTGAACAAAGTAATGAAAATTGAAGCACAACTGAACAGAACCCAGAAAACAGACCAGGGAGAGTGAAGGAGCCCGCACGCATGGTAGTGGTGCACATTGTGAGCGATGGCTGCGATTGAGCCAGCTGCCCAGAGCAGGGACTCTAGCACCGAGACATCTAACGACCTCCTGAATACCTAGCAACCAGATGTGGAATAAGTGATCTGAGAACACCACACCCATATCCTCACACAATCGACACCTGGGACAACCAGCTTAAGCCTGTGGCGGGGACACCCAGCTCACCTCTTCCTCCAGAGCCAGAGAAACACGGAACTGTAAGTAAACTGCACTCTCCCAGGGGCCCTGTGCAAAGGACAGACTCAGTCACCACCCTTCTAGTGATTTGATAGGAGCAGAAGTACAGGAGAGACCCAGAGCACCCAGGACATAGAGACTTTACAGGCCCCCTGGAAAATGCCCGGCATTTAGACTACACTCCCATCACCAGCAAAAGGAGAGAGAGAGAGAGAGAGAGAGAGAGAGAGAGAGAGAGAGAGAGAGGCAGATAGGGCTTGTGCAAAGTGCAGAGCCTCCAGCATACATTGGATCCAGACCCAGTGATGCCCTCCTGTCTACATAGACAAGAGTGGCACAGGGACAGGCCCTGTGGAGAGCTCAGACCACAAGCTTGCAGTGGGAGAGGCATCAGAAAAACTCCCTGCCTGCACTGATGGAGAGAGCAAATAAGAATGCCTGAAACATGCTTGAAAATCTAATATACTGAACAGACATTTTAAAGCTGAAAATATCCATGCACATCCAAAAGGATGACTGCAGAGGTCAACTCGACTCTGTACCTACATACTTGCAGGGTTTTTGTTGTTGTTCTTTTTTAAAAACTGTTTACTCTGTTTTTGTTTTGTATTGCTTTGTTTTATTTATATATTTTTTTGATGATTGGTTGCTTTGTTATTTTTCGCTCAGTTGTTGACTCTCTTCCTCATCCCTTTTACAAGCTTTTCGCTCTCTCTCTCTTTCTTTCTCTCTCTCTCTCTCTCCTATCTATATTCTTCTCCTCAACACTTCTTTTTTATTTCTTTTTTTCCTTGTCTCATATCAAGAGCATTTCATACCACTACACCTAAATACTCTAGATTGACTACCAGAATCCCCCCACCCATCCACTATCTCTAATCTTTACCATATATCACCTCAACACACTCAAACTCTTACTCCACTGAACCATACCTTCTACTTTACTCTATTTTTGCATTCACCACTGTGGTTTCTCCCCCCTCACCCAACCTTCACCACTGAACACAACCTGTCCTTGTATATACCAGCGGACACCTCTAAATCCCTACTGCAGAGATTGGAGCAGAGGGGTGAACCACCAGAAAGGACTTCCAAACCCTAAGGATAAACTCACCTCTGCTGATAGAAGGAATACCTCAACACATCCCACATCAAGGCCTAAAAAGGCAGAGACCACAAACTGTCCTACTCACACCTCTGAGACAAATCTCCATAACAGAAGTAACAAACAGACCCTAGAAATCAACACCTGACACTCACCAATGGCACCATTACAGTGGGCAGAAGAAGACCTAGAGTAATTGCAACTCAGTACGAGATACTATTAACAGAGAGATAATAAAAATAAGAAGCCAATAAATTGAGAGAAAGCTTGCAAGAGCAGCAAAAACATACATTTAAGAATAGGAAAACCATGGGAAGGAAAATTAACAAAGAAACAATCAGCCACCATAATCCCACAATAACAGAATGCACCAACACAAAATGGCAGAGATTACCAAAAGAACAATTCAAATCTTTCATAGTACAAATGATACAAGATTTCTGAAAACAATGCAGGGAGAGCTGGAAAGAAATAAAGGAACAAATAAAGAATCTGACACCCTGAACAAGAATCAAAGAGAAGCCTTGAAGGAAGTGAAAGATGCAATAATTGAAATGAAGGCATCAATACAAACTATAAACAGTAGATTAGACCACATGGAAAATAGAATATCTAAGCTGGGCATGGTGGTGCATGCTTGTAATCCCAGCATTTGGGAGGCTGAGACTGGAGGATCTGGGTTCGAGGCCAGCCTCAGCTACTTAAGTAAGGCACTCTGCAACTTAGTGAGACTCAGTTTCAAAATAAAGAATAAAAAATAGGGCTGGGGGTATAGCTCGGAGGTAGAATGCCCCAGTACCCCCCCCCCAAAAAAAGAAAGAAAATAGAATATCTCTCTTAGAAGATGACATCCCAAAAATGAATCCATAATACACAATTTAGAAAAAAATTCAACAGTATGAATTGAACATTGATGAGATTTGGCCAATTTTAAAAGAGCTAACCTAAGAATAATAGGCATAGAAGAGGGATTAGAAGTTGAAACTAATGGAATAAACAATCTTTTCAAAGAAGTAATATCAGAGAATTTTCCAAATCTAGAAAGAGAAGTTGACACACAGGTGCAGGAAACATATAGAACCCCCTTCAGACAAGACCAAAGAAGAGGTTCACCACACCACATAATAATCAAATTGACTAATGTAGAGGCCAAGGAGAGAATCCTAAAGGCAACAAAAGTAAAAGGCCAAGTGACATTTAGAGGTAAACCAAGTAGAATCACTCCTGGCCTCCCAAACCAAGTAATGAAAGCAAGGAGGGGCTGGAGTAACATGTTTCAAAACTCTGCAAGAAAATAACTCGCAGACAAGATTCTACTACCCAGCAAAACTATCTCTCAAAATTGATGGGGAAATAAAAACCTTCCATGACAAACAGAAACTGAAAGAATTTATGTTTTCTAAACCAGCACTAGAGAAAATACTCAAAGAAATTAACTACAAAAAAGAACTAACAAGTAAATGTCAGAACCAGAGAAACAATAATTTCCAGGAAACAAACAACTAAGCAAAGAAGAAGAAACACTACCTCAAATAGAAGTCAAAACTCAAAATGTTAGGAATTAAAAATCATCTCTCAATAATCACTCTGAATATAAATGGTCTTAACTCCCCAGAAAAAAGACACAAGGTAGCAAAATGCATTAAAACCCATAATCCTTCCATATGCTGCCTGCAAGAAACATATTTTACAAGCAAAGTTTTCCACAAACTAAAGGTGAAGGGCTGGTGTAAGTTAATCCATGCCAATGGAACTGGAAGAGAAGCAGGAGTAGCGACTATGATATCAGATAAATTAGGCTTCAAGCCTAAGCTTAAGAGAAGAGACAAGGTAGATCATTTTTTAACTGTAAAAGGAACAATTCAGCAAGAGGAAATAATAATAGTCAACATTTGTGTCCTAAACATAGGTGCAGCCACTTTCATAAAAGAAACTCTGCATGATAAAAAGTCACACATAGATCCCAATACAATAATACTGGGAGACTTCAATACTCCTCTCACATCACTAAACTAATCTTCTAAACAAAAGGTCAGTAAAGACACCTCAAACCCAAAGAATACCATAAACCAAATGGACCTATTAGACACATACAGAATATTTCACCCAACTACAGCTGAATTCACATTTTTCTCAGCAGCCCATGGCACCTTCTCCAAAATAGACCACATTCTGGGCCACAAAGTGAGCAGTGACAAATTCAAAAAATGTAACATAATTCCCTGCATCTATTTAGACCACAATGGAATGAAACTAGAATTGGACTCTAAGAACACCCAGAGTAACAATGTAAACACATGGAGACTGAACACCTCACTGCTGAATGAGGAATGGGTCATAGAGTAATTAAGGTGAGAAATTAAAAAAATTTCTAGAAACGAACAAAAATAGAGACACAATGTATTAAAACCTCTAGGACACCTTCAAGGCAGTACTAAGAGGAAAATTTATAGCACTGAGTGCTCACATAGGAAGAACAGAAAATTGCCAAATAAATAACCTAATGACACAGCTCAAAACCCTTGCAAAACAAGAACAGTCTAACCCCAAAGCCAGTAGAAGACAGGTCATTATGAAAATCAGAGCAGGAGTTAATAAAGTAGAGAATAAAAAAAAATACAGAAAATCAACAAAACCAAAAGCTGGTTTCTTGAAAAAATAAACAAGATAGATAAACCACTAGCCAGCCTAACCAAAAGAAAGAGAGAATCAACCTAAATTACCAAAATAAGAGATGAAAAAGGGGATATTACCACTGACAGTGTGGAAATACAGAGGATCCTCAGAAACTACTTTGAAAAACTACACTCCAACAAATGGAAAATCTAGAAGAAACTGACAAATTTCCAGACACATACAACCTTACTAAATTGAGTAAAAAAGATGTAGAAAAAAATACAATCAAAGACATAGAAACAGTAATAAAGAGTTTACCATCAAACAAAAGCCCAGGGCCAGATGGTTTTCCAAGTGAATTTTATAAAACATTTATAGAAGAGCTAATCCCAATACTTCTCAAACTATCCCATGAAATAGAAAGAAATTGGGACCCTCCCAAACACATTCTATGAAGACAAGACCACAATAATACCAAAGCCAAATTAAGATAACTCAAGAAAAGAAAACTATAGGTCTATATTGTTGATGAACTTAGATGCAAAACTGCTAAACAAAATACTAACAATGTACATTCAAAACCACATCAAGAAAATTATACACCATGACCAAGTCGGGTTCATCGCAGGGATGCAAGGCTTATTCAACATACGAAAAACAGTTCATGTAATTCACCACATAAACAGAATCAAAGACAAAAATCACATGATCATTTCAATTGATGCTGAAAAAGCATTCGATAAAATTAATACCCATTAATGCTAAAAGAACCTCAGAGAATCAAAATAAAAGGAATATGCCTCACTATCATAAAGGAAATATATAATAGGCCCATCAGCCAACATCAT
This sequence comes from Graphiurus murinus, assembly GCA_004027655.1. Lineage (NCBI taxonomy): Eukaryota > Metazoa > Chordata > Mammalia > Rodentia > Gliridae > Graphiurus > Graphiurus murinus. Next base: position 8,795 of record PVLC010048022.1, read on the forward strand.
ACTAATGGGGAAAAACTGCAAGAGTTCCCACTAAAAACAGGAACAAGACAAGGATGTCCATTATCACAACTTCTGTTCAATATAGTACTTGAGACTCTAGCCAGAGCAATAAGGCAAGATAAGGAAACCAAAGGTGTAAAAATAGGGAAAGAAGAATTAAAACTATCCCTTTTCGCAGATGGCATGATACTATACTTAGAAGACCTAACACAGTCAACGAAAGAACTTATAGAACTGATCAACAAATTCAGCAAAGTTTCTGGATACAAAATCAATCTAAAAATCAGAAGATTTCCTGTATGTCAACCATAAATCCACTGAAAAAGAAATCCAGAAAACAATTCTAATCATAATAGCACCCTGAAAAATAAAATACTTAGGTATAAACCTAACCAAGGAAGTAAAAGACATCTATAAAGAAAACTATAAAAAGTTGAAAAAAGAAATTGAAGAAGACCTTAGAAGATGGAAAGATCTTCCATGCTCTTGGAGAGGCAGAATACATATCATCAAAATGGTCATCCTCCCAAAAGTGATCTACAGATTCAATGCGATACCCATTAAATTACCAAGGGCACTCCTCACAGACATAGAAAAATCCATCCTTAAATTCATTTGGAACAACAAATGCCCAGAATAGACAAAGTAGCTCTTAGCAACAAGAACCATGCAGGAGGCATCACAATACCTGACTTCAAACTATACTACAAAGCCACAGTAATAAATACAGCATGGTACTGGCACAAAAACAGACACATAAACCAATGGAGCAGAATACAAGACTCAGAAACAAACCCACACAGTCACAGTCAATTGATTTTTGACAAAGGAGCCAAAAGCATACACTTGAAAAAGATAATCTCTTCAGTAAGTGGTGTTGGCAAAACTAGTTAACCATATGCAGGAAAATGGAAATAAACCCCACTTTCTCACCCTGCACACGAGTCAATTCAAGGTGCACCAAAGACCTGGAATTCAGTTTACAGACCTTGCAGCTACTTGAAGAGGGCATAGGCCAACACTTCAACACATAGGCATAGGTAAAAACTTTCTTGACAAGACCCCAAAGGCACAAGAAACTCAAAGGAAGATAAATACATGGGACTTCATTAAACTGCATTAAAATTAAGCTTTTGTGCAGCAAAGGAAACTATCAAGAACCTCAACAGAGAACCCACAGGATGGAAGAAAATTTTTGCCAGCTACTCTTCTCATAGTGGACTCATACCTAGAATACACAGAGAACTCAGAGAACTCCCAACTAAGAAAACGAATAACCCAATAAAAAATAGGCAAAAGATCTAAATAGACATTTCACAAAAGAGGAAATAAAAATGGCCAATAAATATATGAGGAAATGTTCAACATCATTAGCAATCAGAGAGATGCAAATCAAAACTCTCTTGAGATTTCAAAATCCTAACCTCAATTAGAATGGCATTCATCAAAGCCATGAACAACAATAAATGCTGGCAAGGGTTTGGAGAAGTGGGAACCCTAATACATTGTTGGCAGGATTGCAGATTAGTGCAACCACTTTGGAAAACAGTATGCAGGATCCTCAGATGAATGCAAATGAACCTACCATATGATCCAGCAATACCACTTCTGGGTATTTACTCAAAAGAATGGAAACCAAACTATCAGAGTAATGCATGTGTATCTATGTTTATAGCTGCACAATTCACAATTGCCAAACAATGGAGCCAGGCAAGATGCTCATCAACAGATGAATGGATTACAAAACTATGGGATATGTATGCAATGGAATTTTACTTAGCCATAAAGAAGAAAATCATGTCATTTGCAGGGAAATATATGGAATTAGAAAACATTATGCTAAGTGAGATTAGTCAGTCACAAAAAGTAAAAAATCATATGCTCTCCCTAATATGCAGAAGCTAGGAAGAAAATGGGACTTAAGAGGGACTACAGACAAAGGAGAAACCTAGATGAGCAAAGAAGTTGACTTAACTGAAGGCGATGAGGGGGGGACACCCTAATGCACATGGTGTACTTTCAGAAACATATCAAAGTCAATCACTAAACTGAACTTGAGAAGGAGGGAGGGTGAGGGAGTGGGGTGGGAATTGTGGAAGGG
>PVLC010048023.1:0-10896 GCA_004027655.1 Graphiurus murinus
CCACCACGCCCGGCTGCCCGACTCTATTATTATTTATTTATTTATTTGCAGTACTGGGGATTGAATTCAGTGGCATTCTACCTCCGAGCTATACCCCCAGCCCTATTTTTTTATTCTTTAATTTTGAAACAGGGTCTCACTAAATTGCGGAATGCCTCACTAGGTAGCTGAGGCTGGCCGCGAACCCGGATCTTCCAGTCTCAGCCTCCCAAATGCTGGGATTTCAATCATGTGCCACCATGCCCAGCTTATTATATATTTTGAAACAGGGTCTCACTAAGTTTTGGAGGGCTTAAAGTTGCTGAGGCTGGGCTTGTGAAACCTGTGATCCTCCCATCTCCAAGTACTGGGATTACAAATATGCGCCTCCACACCTGGCTGACCTTGTGCTTCTGAGTATATCTGTTACCCCACTCCCTGTCCACACCAACAAATCACCATTCACACCAATTCTGTGTCCAAATGTTGCTTTATCTTTCAGCATGAAAGATCTTCACAGTATCAAAAGTAAAGAATTGAAAAAAATAAAAATAAAAACAAACAAAAACAAAAACCGAACACAAAGAGAGCAGTGTTGGGCCAGCAGTACCATCAGCCCCTGGCCCACACACAGGCCAGCCCAGTCCCTGGGATCTGAGTGTAGAGGCTGTGTAGCACCAGGAAGCGGCTCTGCTGAGGCCCTGAAGAACCCCAGCACAGCACCACATCTATTCAGCTTTTGGTTGGTCCTGGACGGCAGGAGCAGGGTCAGGGCAGGTGGGCAGGGCACACGAAGGGAGAAACTGTAGACTTTCAGCTGGCAATCAGGGCCTCAGGATGCCCTGAAGAAGCTTCACCTGGGCAGGGCTGAGAAAAAACAGAAGAGAAGGATCACAGTAAGCAGTGGCCTAGACCCTAGCCTCTCTGGGTCCACCTTGGCTCCCCAGAGAGGCAGGAATAGCCAGCTCCTATTATCGTCTCCTGGGTTAGAAAGCTGAACAGGCCAGGCATGGTGGTGCACACCTGTAATCCTAGTACTTGGGAGGCTAAGGCAGGAGGATCACAGGTTCACGGCCAGTCTCAGGAACCTAGTGAGGCCCTCCACAACTTAGTGAGACCCTATTTAAAAATTAAAAATAAGAGCTGGGCGTAGTGGCACACACTTGTACTTGAGAAGCTGAGAGAGGAGGATCGCAGGTTCACAGCCAGCCTCAGCTACTTAGTGAGACCCTCTGCAACTTGGTGAGACAGACCTAGTTTCAAAATAAAGAATAAAAAATAAGGCTGGTATGTAGCTCAGAGGTATAATGCCCCTGGGGTTCAATCCCCAGTACTGAAAAAAACAAAGATAAAAAAATAAATAAGAAATTAAATTGGAGCCAGAGGTGTGGTGGTACACACTTGTAATCCTAGTATTTGGGAGGCTGAGATGGAGGATCAGGATTCACGGCCAGCCTCAGGTATTTAGTGAGGCCCTCTGCAACTCAGTGAGACCCTGTTTCAAAATAAAGAAAAAATAGGGTTGGGGGTGTAGCTTGGAGGTAGAATGCCCCTGGATTCAATCCCCAGTACTGCAAAAATAAATAAATAAATAAATGAATAAATAAATAAAATTGGGCTGGGGGTGTGTGGTTCGGAGGTAAGAATTGCCCTGGGTTTAACCTCCAGTACCCTTCCCCCCAAAAAATGCTGAACAGATTTCTCTAGATCACCTTCAGTAGAGGAAGAAGGTTAAGACCGTGTTGGAGGATCAAAGCCACAGTTCTGGAGTTCTGGCAACATGAGGAGCCAAGGACTCCAGTGGGGGACATCCTTTAAACATCCTTTAAACCAGGGCTGGGTAGCCTAGCTGCTGGCATCTGCTCTCCCACTGGCAGGTACTGGAAGAGGCCAGTTCTGCTTTCTTTCTTTTTTTTTTTCAGTACTGGGGATTGAACTCAGGGGCATTTGAGCTACCTTTGAGCTATACTCAACCCCCAGCCCTGTTTTTTTTTTTTTTAATGGTACTAGGGCTTGAACTCAGGGGTATTCTACCTTCAAGCTATACCCCCAGCCCTACTTTTTATTCTTTATTTTGAAACCGAGTCTCACTAAGTTGAGGAGTGCCTCACTAGGTAGCTGAGGCTGGCCGTGAACCCGGATCCTCTGGTCTCAGCCTCCCAAATGCTGGGAATACAAGTGTGCGCCACCATGTCCAGCTTAGTTCTGCTTTCTAATACACTGGGGTTCCCAGTACTGCCTGGAGATGGCAGAGGATCAAAGGAGAACACGTGTGTGTGTGTGTGTGTGCGCGCGCGCACACGCGCACACATGTGGGGGCTTCTGTCTTGGAAAAGAGATCTGCCGAAGTGGGAGAGAAGATGGTTAGATTTGGCTTTATGAATGAATGACAGTGGAACTGGGCTTTTATAAGAGGAAATGTGACCTTTTTCCTTTCAGTTGGGACAACAGATGAAGTGTCTGGGTATCTGCTACTCTTGGCTCCTATGGAGGTGGAGGAGAGATGCAGAAGTGATGCCTGGAAGATGCTCCTGGGGTATGCATGTCATTTCTGGCAAAGGATCAGGGAGTCAAGCCCCCTTAGAGCAGAGGAGGGTTGAGGGGAGTTGAAGAAGATGGTCCTGACTCAGGGACAGCTCAGAGGTGCCACAGGGAGCCCCAACCCTGAAGGCTGCCCTGGTTTCAAACTTTCTAGGCTGTCTTGGGGATTTGAGGGTCCAGGAGCTTGCTGCTTCAGCCCACAGAGCTACTGTGGCCCTGGAAAGAAAAGAATGGAGTCAAATGGGGATGTCAGGGGTGTGTGTCCCTGAGCCCAGCCCACCTGCCCCAGCTTCCCTCTGACTTGAGAGTAGCTGTGTAGTTCAGCCAGAAAAAGCCTGACACCCTAGGGACACAGCTCAGGACTGATATAGGGAACTATATCACGACAAGGTCCCAAGCCCAGCACCAAGGCCTGTCTACTGGCTGCCCCTTCTTTTCTACACTATGGTTCCCAGCTCAAAGCCTTCTCCAGTCTTCTGTACCCAGTCCAAGAACATCCTTCAGTGTTTCAATATTTCAGACAAAAGGACCTGTGCAGTGGCTGGAAGGGACACAAGAGCCATCTAAGAATCCAGGTCTCTTCTTCTGGAGGCAGCTTGGCCAGCGATTTACTCAGTGAATTTGTACTGTTTGGGGGAGAGTCCCCCACCAACGCTTCCTTGTTTAAATGATCTATAAGACCTTGCTCTAGCTCATCTTCCCTTCACTGCTGGCCTCTTCTCAAGAACACTGCTTCAGCTGGAAGTCACCCTAGTAGTGTGCATTAAGGAACTATTCAAGCCAGATGCCTGAAGGAGTGGGGGAAGCCCCATGAGGCCTGCTGCTTCCTGGGCATCTTAAGAGGCAGCTGGTAGAGAACTTGAGCCTGGATGGTGATACCAGGGATGGGAGCCTAGGAAGGGGCCCTGCAGGAGCATGGGCAGCAGGGCTCAGAGAAGGGCTAGCCAGGGAGAAGTGGTGGAAGAACAGAGGCCAGGGTGAGTAGCTGCAGTTAAAAGACATGAGGCCTAAGCCAGGCGTAATGGTGCAGGCTTATAATACCAGTACTTGGGAGGCTGAGACCAGAGGATACAGGTTCATGGCCAGCCTCAGCTATTTAGTGAGGCCCTCCATAACTTAGTGAGACCCTGTTTCAAAATAAAGAGTAAAAAATAGGACTGGGGTGTAGCTCAGAGGTAGAATGCCTCTGGGTTCAATCCTCAGTACTGCAAAAAACAAAAACAAAACAAAACCACAAAACCAAAAAAACAAAAAACTGATGGGGCTTAGATATTCAGACATTGTAGCTGGCTGTATGGTTGCTGTAGAGGTACAGGGCTGCCAAACCCAAATCCAACTCCCTTGTCCCAGAACAGAGAATGCTCTGGCAGGACATACAAGGTTGCAGAGCATGGGGAGAGGGGGTGTGAGTAACACTTGCGGTCTCTACCTCATTGAGCTGTGTTGGGAGCCGTTTTCTTGAGGCTGAAGTTGGTCCAGTTCACAGCAACTTTCTGACGAGTTTGCTTTGCAGAATCCAAACAGAACCTGTTGGTTTTGGGAGACATGGGAGAAGCACAATCAGGGGTTCACCACCTGCCTCTCTGGACCCCTCTTCTAGATACTATACACCTCACTCATTAAAAAACCAGCTGAAGACGGGTGTGGACCATAGTGCATGCTTGTACTCCCAGTACTTGGGAGGCTGAGACCAGAGGATCTGGGTTTGTGGCCAGTCTCAGTTACTTAGTGAAACCCTGTTTCAAAAAATAAACAACAGGCCGGGCATGGTGGCGAACGCTTACAATCCCAGTACTTGGGAGGCTGAAACAGGAGGATCTGTGTTCATGGCCAGCCTCAGCTAGTGAGGCCTTCCATAACTTAGTGAGACTCTGTTTCAAAATAAAGAATAAAAATAGGCTGGGTGTGGTGGCGCATGCTTGTAATCCCAGATTCGGGAGGCTGAGACTAGAGGATCCGGGTTTGAGGCCAGCCTCAGCTACTTAGTGAGGCACTCCACAACTTAGCGAGACCCGGTTTCAAAATAAAGAATAAAAAAATAGGGCTGGGGGTATAGCTCGGAGGCAGAATGCCCCTGAGTTCAATCTCCAGTACCGCAAAAAAAAAAAAAAAAAAAAAAAAAAAAAGAATAAAAATAGGGCTGGGGGTGTAGCTCGGAGGTAGAATGCCCCTGGATTCAAGCCTCAATCCCCAGTATAGCAAAATAAATAAATAAATAACAAAAAATAGGACTGGCGGTGTAGCTTGGGGGGTAGAATGCCCCTAGGTTCTATCCCCAGTTCCACAAACAAAAAAACCTGGCTGGTTCTACACAAGCTGTTACTCCCAGATATTCTTCCTTCTCTTTTTCTTTTTTTTTTCTTTTTCTTTGTGTGTGTGTGTGTGTGTGTGTGTGTGTGTGTGTGTGTGTTACTGGGGATTGAACCCAAGGGCATTCTACCTCCAAGCTATACCCCCAGTCCTAATTTTTTTTTTTCGTGGCACTGGGGATTGAACTCAGGCATTCTACCTCTGAGTTATACTCCAGCCCTATTTTTTATTCTTTATTTTGAAACAGGGTCTAAGTTGCAGAGTGCCTAAGTACCTGAGGCTGGCCAAGAACCCGGATTCTCCAGTCTCAACTTCCCAAATGCTGGTATTACAAGCATGCGCCACCACGCCCAGCTTTCCAGTCCTATTTTTTATTTTGAAACAGGGTCTCACTAAGTTGTGGAGGGGCTCACGGAGTAGCTGAGGCTGGCCGCGAACCCAGATCCTCCTGTCTCAGCCTCCCAAGTACTGGTATTACTAGCCTGTGCCACCACGCATGGCTCTGAGCTGGTTTCTGTTCTAAGTATGTTGTGCTTCTCTTATCCTCAGACCTTTGTACACACTGGCATCAGTCTCGAATGCTTTTTTGCTTCACCTGGCCAACTCAATCCAATTCTTCAAGTATCACCTCTCCCAGGAAGGCCTCCTGGTCTACCCCTGCGCCGTCCCCCCCCAGCTTGGTTTGGAGCCACCATTCTAGTTTCCCACCCTATAGCTCCAGTGTGTCCTTAAGCCTCAAACACCATTGGTCATCAGGCTATCTATTTCTGGATCTTTCTCCCTGTCTAGACTGTCCTCAGATCTCAGCCCAAGCAGAGGAGAGGAAGTTGAAGTGAATAAAGCTGGGAAAAGCTCTGGTTCTTAAGGTCTAACATGCCTCTTTCTTCCTGCCTTGCACCTTCCCAGATGCCTCACCCTGCCAAGTGGCTCTCTGGGTTCCAGCAGACACAGGCTGAGTAGTGGGGCCTGGAGGCGCAGTGAGATCCTCAAGGGGCCAGGGCTGAGGGAACAGGCCTTTCTGAGGCCCAAGGCACAACATGGAGCTTGGGTGTGGACAGCAGCTCCTCTTGCCAAGTGAGAGTAGGCAGCCCACACCTACCTTTTGAAGTACTCCACCTCGCGGTCAGTCTCATCCATCTCCACCCCATCCATGTCCTTGGGCAGGAACACATCGTCTAGGAAGACAGAGCCAGGAGGGCTCAGTGCCCAGGGCCAGGCCTCTGGGATCATGCTCTGAGGGCAGTGCTGCCCATATGCAAGAACTGCCCTCCACCCTGTGTCCTGGATCAGGCTGGGGGTTAACCACCTGGTTCCTCATACACTCACCCAATGAGGAGGCTGACTTTTCCTGCTTGTTGCGGCTCCGGCGGCTGCGACCCTTGCCCTGAGGCAAGCTCTGTGGCCTTCCTGGGCCTGGTAGTTGCACAGACTCCTGCTCCAGAGGCCGTGCCTTGACCTCACCTGAACAGTTCGGCCAGGAGCTGCCCTTCTTCTCAGTTTTAGGGCTGTCAGCCCACCCTGGTCCTGGCCAGTTCCCCCGATTGCTTTCTCCGGCCTCAGCACAACTGCCTGCTTTGGGAAGCTCTGGACCCTTGCCTGGCTGCTTGGGGCCAGGCATTTGGCTCTTGGCACTAGGAGCCTCTAGGCTGGCTGGGGGCTGGGAAGGCAAGCTTGCCTCATTCTTTTTGGTCTGATTGCCCTGTCTCTTGCCTTTCCTCGGCTTTCCACTTGTGGCCACAGGCTCAGGCAGCTCCTGCTTGCAACTGGGGACCTCCTTTGAGCTTGGATCCTCAGAACTAGGGTTGCCTTGCTTGGGTGTCTTAACCCAGATCACACGGGACAGGTTGGGCACGGTGTTGAGTCTCCTCACCAGCCCATTTTCAGGGATGATACCAGGAGGGGGGCCCCTCACCTCTGTCCATGGTGGGTGAGGGCCTTTTATTTCTGCCCATGGTGGGGCTGGCTCCCCTGGAGCTTGTAACGCATGGCTCTGGGGGGAGCCCAAAGTCAAAGGGGACAGATCAAGGTTGATGTCAGGCCGCTGCTCTGAGGAGCCATTGAGGTTTGAGGGGGGTAGAGTATGGGGCTCGGGCTCAGCAGCCCCTTCTTTAGAGAAGCCATTGCTGTCTATGCTGAGCTCACACACGCTGAAGCTGGCACGGATGGAGTCTTTGACAGTGTTCTTGATCTCCTGCAGACGGCTGCTTAGGAAGCTGTTAACTCGATCCAGTTCCTGGTCAGGCCACTCCAATAGCCTCTCCCTGACAGGCCTTGGTTCCTGGCTTCCAGAAACACGGTTTGCCTGCTTCAGAGCATCTGCTGCCAACTGGGCCTTCTCTTTTTCCTGCCAATACAAGAGGCAGTTTTAGCAGAAGCCTGTCAGCTGCCAGGCACAATGTGACGCCAGACACATCAGTCTGGGGCCCAGCTTTGCCAGTAACTCGCTGAAGGCAGAGCCTCACAATCCTGGCCTGTTCTCCCACCCTGCAGGAATGAAGGTGAAATGCAGTCAGAGAGGTACCACTCCTGAGGTACAGGAATGCCCTACAGATAAGAGTTTTCATAGCCCCAGTGTTAGGCCTAAGAAAGTTAAGACTTGAAGGGATAAGTTCAGACTCCCTGGCTTGAGTCTACGTGAGCGCGAGCAATTCATTCACTTACCAGCTGGGTTCCAGTGGACTCATCAAAATGGGAATGAAGACCAAAGTGGGGATACATGTGAGGAACATGGCTGCTGGAAAAGCAATCTCTCCAATTATGTATGCAGGTAGCAGGGGGAAAGCCTTATTAAGTGGTCTTACAGAAGGGAAGATGTGGGGGCTATGAGACTGCCACAGTAAATGAGATTGCTCTGGGTGGCTGGGGATGCATGTGTCTTCCTGATGCTGTGTCTGGGCATCACTGAAGGTGACCTTCCCACAGAAAGGAATCTCACTGAGGCCCCACTGGGTCCTGGCATCAAGATGTAAAAGCAGCCCCTGAGCCCAGGTGAGGACTGGGAAGCTCTGAGAAACTGGACCCTACCAATCATCTTTTTTTTTTTTTTTTTGGCGGTACTGGGAATTGAACTCGGGCATTCTACCTCCGAGCTATACCCCCAGCCTTAGTTTTTATTCTTTATTTTGAAACCGAGTCTCACTAAGTTGCAGAGTGCCTCACTAGGTAGCTGAGGCTGGCCGCGAGCCCAGATCCTCCGGTCTCAGCCTCCCGAATGCTGGGATTACAAGCGTGCGCCACCATGCCCGGCTTCCTACCAATCATCTTTGACAGACCTGGATCAAGAGAATGGAAATCAGCCCATGGACTGAGTCATCCCCACCTCTCTTGACCCACCTCAAGGCATCAGGAGGCCAATGATGCTGTTAGAGGGAGACAGATGCTAGAATCTTTGGGGAGGATGCAGTAGTGGAGCACCTGGTGCTAGATGACTTCCACCATCTCACATGTTTTCAGTTGACTTGGGAATGGGGGGCGGGGGGAGAAATGGGAAAATGAATCTGGGGATCAAAAAAAGTGCCTGCCTCCACCTCAGAGTCAAGAGAGTGATTCTGTGCCCCCAGAAGGGAGGCATTTATTCTCTCATCTCTCTTTTTTTGGTATTGGGGATTGAACCCAGGGGCATTCTATTTCTGAGCTATACCCCTAGCTCATTGTGAAACAAACAGGGTCTTGCTAAGTTGTTGAAGATGGTCTCAAACCTTCAATCCTCCTGTCTCATCTTCTCAAGTACTGGGATTATAGGCGCACGCAACACACCTGGTTCTCATCTCTTTTGAACACTGGCTCTATGACTGACTAAGGTCAGCTGTCCCTGCAGAACTTTGGACAAATCACTTATCCTCTCACTAACTTAGGGAGATAAATACCTCTACTACTAGACAGGGCTGCTCTGAGGATGGCTGGAGGGTCATTTTCCCATGAGCAAGGCTGTGCCTTGGGAGTGGGGACTCAGGTGAGTGGCACGGCCTGGGCAGCATCTTAGCAGTGTGAAGAGCTCCAGGGGCGTAGGGATAGCAGACAGAGGCCCCTTCACCTCACCCCTCCCTGCACCAGCACAGCTTTTGCTTCTGGTTGTTGTATATTGGAATTCCATGGAAGATTTCATTCACGGAAAAATGTTTAGGTGTTAAGCCAAGAAGTCTAAAAAGCACTGGTGTGGAGGGAGTGGTGTAGTACCACATACATTCTGGTAACGAGAGGAGAAAGCACAAAAACGCACATCTTTTACTATCTGCCATGAACCTGGCTCCTTCCAGGTTGTCTCATTTAATCCTTACTACTGTTGTTGTTGAATCCTGACCCTCAATTTACAGATGAACTCTTGACTTTGGAAAGAATACAGAACTGGCTCAAGGTTACACAGCTAGTAAGTGGCAGACCTAGGACAACACACTAGAGGTGGTTTTCAGAAGTTCCCCTGGCTTTCAATTCCATTTCCTGACCATTAACTATAAGGCAGTGGCTAGGCTCTCGGAGTGCAGACTTTAGTCTGCTGGGGGTGATAGACATGCAAATGGTCTAATTAAAAATGACAGTAACAAGTGCTATAGAGAGATGATGCTCCTAACCCTGTGTTATATCAGAGTGTGATTCTCACAGGAGGCAATGAGAGGTGAGTGGATTTATCTTGGAGAAAGTGAGATAGTGCTTTGGACAGAAGGAATCACAAGCATAAAGGTTAGGAAATGAGAAAGTGTACCATTAGGGAACACAAACCATTCAAAGGTACAACTGGAGCCTAGATTTTGGGGGGCTGGGGAGGCAAATCAGAAAGGAGAGACTGAGAGATGAAAATGACAGACTAATTAGGGGCTAGATCTTGCAGAGCCCTACAGGCTCTGCTAGGGTTTGGGCCTCAGGACAATGTTCAGCCACTGAAGGCTTTGAAAGTAGTCAGTAGGTGGAGAGAAGTGGACTATTTGGAGTTGTTGGGAAAAGTAGCATGGATAGGACTTCTGTTGTTGGGTGGGGAGAATAAGATGCATTCAGAAAACACTGCCAACCACTACGGCTGCCCAAGCAACCCCAATGACCAAGCACTCCGCTCAGACTGTCCATGCATCACTTCATTTCATCCTCACAACAATCTATGATTTAGGTTCTCCTGTTATTCTCATTTTATGGACGAAGAAACTGAGGCTTAGAGTTTAAGTGATTTGCCCAAGGTCATACAGCAAGTGTGGCAGAACCAAGCTTCAAACTGAGGTCCAATTCCAAGGCCCGCTGTTGTCGGTCACTACAATGCACTCCCCTGGATGGCAGCCAGAGTGAGTCTGGGGTCAGGAAGCAGGATGGATGGTGGTACCATTGACTAGACAGACAGGAAAGGCAAGCCTCTTTGGAGAACAGTAACAAAATCAGTTTACTTTGAGGTTCATGGAGAACATCTGTGAGGAGGGGCCCAGGGGCAGAAGGGGACATCAGTGTGAAGTGTGGGAGGAAACACTAGACAGCTTTTTGTTCCTGGGGAGATGTGCTCAAGAGAGAGGGTCAGGTGCTCACAAAGGAAACAAAAAACAGAACTGCAGGTGAGAAATCTGGAGATGGTGTTCCCACTGCCCTGCTTGACTGAGGGTAGAGGAGCCAAAAACGAAGTTTGAAAAAGAGAGGACACACAAAATATCAAAGGTTCCTTAGTGGACAGATGGGGATGAGAGAATATAATTTGGATTTGACAGCAAAAAAGTCAGCATGACTGTGGAGGGGATGGAGAATAGTCTACAGTGAGCAAACAAGGGGTGTGTGTGTGAACACAGTAAATAAAGATGTCATTTTTCAAGAAATGTGACTGTAATCAGAGGAAAGGGACTGGGGGGGGGCGGTGGTAGAAAAGGCTACAGGCTCAAGGGAACAGCACTGGGCACAGTGACAGGCGATGAGAACTGGCCCAGAGGAGAGGCTGAAACTCCAGAGCAAGTGGTTTGGTGCAGGGCTGATGAGGCTAGAAAGGACCATGTGGGACAGGGTGGGAAAGGGCTAAGGTTAGCAAGTTGCAGGTGGGAATGGTCAAAGTTGAGAGCATGCCTGTCCTAGGGCTTTTTTCCTCATTGAAATAGGAAGTGGTAG
>PVLC010048024.1:0-10894 GCA_004027655.1 Graphiurus murinus
TAAATCACAATTTGGCATGGTGGTGCGTGCCTGTAAATCCCAGTACTTGAGAAGCTGAAGCAGAAGGATTGCAGGTTTGAGGTCAGTGAGTGGTAACTTAATGAGACCTTGTTTTAAAATAAAAAATAGCCTGGAGTGGTGACACACACTTATAATCTCAGTACTTGGGAGAAGGCTGAGATAGGAGGATCACAGGTTCAAAGCCAGCCTTGACAACTTATTGAGGCTTTCAGCAACTTAGTAAGATTCTATTTCCAAATCAGAAAATTGGGCTGGGGGTGTAGCTTGGAAATAGAATGCCTCTGGGCTCAATCCCCAATACAAAAAAAAATTGAGTAGAGCTAGGGGTTTAGATCAGAGGTAGAACACCCCTAGGTTCAATCCTCAGCACCACTAAAAAAAATATTATCTATCCCAAAGTATTTTTTTTTTGCAATAAACATGAAAATTCAACCTTGAGCTAGTTTAATAACAGATTCACTTTTACTTCTACCATTAATATAATGAATAAAAACGATTCAATGAAAAAGTACAAAGTGCACAGGATTATCTTATTATCGTCATTAAATATTTCCTAAGAAAGTGATAATTATTATAGTCAAACTGTCAAAGCTAAAATGAGTCACAAGACAAATATTATGGCTCATCCCTCTGGCTCCTCCGGCGTAGGCACTGGCCTGCGACACAGGAGTTTCTTAATTCTTTTCATTAGCAGAGGAAGGCTTCCTCAGGTGCAATAGAAAGAGGATCCCTTACCAAGATATTCCACTGGAGGAAACTTGCAGATTGTGGCTGTAAACTATTTATGGCCGCGTAATGCCATTTTCTAAAAGAGAATTTTGAGAAGTACTTCCGAAGCCTAGCAGCTGTATAATTTGCAGTCGAGACATGCCGCCCGGGAGTACTGGTAAACATATTCATGAGCAGAGATGCCAGAGACATTTGCATATTAGAATTTTTAATTGGTCTGGTGATTCCACACGGAAGCCTTCGGTTGCAGGGAAATGCTACTCCTCCCCTTTCTAGACACAAAAAAAGTTTCCTAAAATGCCTTCCGAGGCTGTCTTACCAAAGAGAAAAGGGGTCACTGCAATTGTCTTTCCCAGCAAGTATGTGGCTTTTTCTGGTAGAGTAAGTGCCCCTCTCTGCCAATCAAGGAATGACGGACATGTGGCAGCTCACCAATGGTTCCCTGATGTCACCGCCTCCTTTTTTGTGGGACTGGGGATTAAATCCAGGGGTGCTCTACTCTGAGCTACACCCCCAGCCCTATTTTATTTTGAAACAGGGTCTCACTAAATTGCTGATGGCCTCTCTAAGTCACTGAGACTGGCCACGAACCTGCAGTCCTCTTGTCTCAGCCTCCCAAGAACTGGGATTACAGGTGTGCACCACCATGCCCGGCTTCACCTCCTTCTTAGTGTCTCTCTATCATGTCTTCCGCTGACCTCAGAAGCCTCCGACCCCGACTGGCTATGTAATTTGTGGGGCTGCTTCTTCGAAGTTGGGGAGAGAACTGGAGACACCAGAAGATTATTTCAATAGATGCCCTTCTCTCTGCTGTACTGAAAGTCATCATGAACCGTTATGTCTTGGAGATGCGGGTTGATCAGCGCATGTTCAACTGGTGACCTATATACTGTACAGCCACGTCCAGGGCCAGAACCTTTTCCCATGATGCTCCACGGGACCAGTATCCTCGAGGGAGAGGCCAGCAGCTCTGGAAGCTGCACTGTGTTTCTGTCATTCATTCTACCTCCATTTGACTAGGTCCCTTTAACCTCTGTTTCAGCATCTCAATATTGATAATACCCTTTGTGTATGGAAGTCCTTTTACTTTTGGTCTTTTCACACACATTTGATCCTTGTGACGATTCCGGGAAAATGTTAGGGGAGTTAATGTGATATCTATTTGTCCCGCCTGCAGCCTGCAACCCTGGGGTACTGGTGATTTGTTATCCAGTCACCGTCTGGGGTCAGAAATGGGCTCTTCAAAAGATATGCTCTCACTATCATTTTTTTTTCCATGACATGAGACTTCCCCCTGAGTGTGATTTCCTCATTGAGCACCTTGACGGTGACTTTTTTGGTGTGGTACTGGAGATTGAATCCAGGAGCATTCTACCCCCCAAGCTACACCCCCAGCCCTTTTTATTTTTCACTTTGAAACAGGGTCTTCCTAAGCTGCTGAGGCTGGCCTTGAACCTGTGATCTTCCTGCCCCAGCCTCTCAAGTCCTGGGATTACAGGCATGCATCACCACATCTGGCTTGACTGTGCCTTTTGCAGAGTCATCGGAGGCAAAGCCTCTGTGGGGTGGTCGACTCCAGGGCAGGTGTGCAGCAGCCAGCTGAGTGAGGTCTCTTCCTAATTACCCAAACCGGGGGATTGCTGTTTTCTGATGCGTGTACCCATGATATTCTTGGTTGGGATTCATGATCATACGCAGGATGGTTCTCACACACAGGGCCACGAAAGTTGACCATCAAACGTGTGAAGTGCCAACAAAATGAGCAAAGAAAACCCAGGGGAACACAGGAAGGGTGATCAGTTGTGACCAGTATGTACTTAGCGTCACAGTGCGGGCAGCGTCACCAGCCGAGTAGACCCAACGCGTTCTTCTGATAAGGGACCACTGCTCCTGTGATCTGCAGTGACACCAGGCTCCCTTCGTGCATCTGCGCCTTCTACAAGGAACTCATTAGTCGGGCATGAATCTTCAGTTATCCCTTTACACAGTGAGGAGCTGGAGTCATCTCAGTGGATGGAAAAATCTGCTAATTTCCGAACTATTTAAACAGAGGGATAAAATCCCAGGGACACTAAGAGCCTTATCTTATATTTCATGAAGTAGAGAGAAAATGTCCTGTGGATGTTCACATCCAATCCATGCGTGGCTGGCGGTGTACAGACCCAGCCTCTGGTCATGTTCAGATGGCATCGATGCAGTGTGTGCCGTGTGTCAGGAGCTGGGATGAATCCTGGACATTTTTGCTCATTTGACAAGAGGCCCATCTGCCTTGTCCAAGAGAATGGATACGTTCAGGGCTATTTCAGACCAACCCCAACAAGAAGGGTGTGATTTATAATACTGTTATAAAGTTCCCTCCACTGATGATAAGTTTGTCAAAGAGCTGCCATTTCCCTATGGTTAGTATTTAAAAAATTAAATTACTTTGAAACAGGGTCTCACTAAGTTGCAGAGAGCCTCACTAAGAAGCTGAGGCTGGCTGCGAACTCGGATCCTCCGGTCTCAGCCTCCCAAGTACTGGGATTACAAGTGTGTGCCACCATGCCCAGCTTACCTATTCCTTTTTACTTTAAAAAATGTGACTATGAGCCAGGCGTGGTGGCTCACACTTGTAATCTCAGCATTTGGGAGGCTGAGACCAGAGGATGGCAGGTTCGCGACCAGCCTCAGCTACTTTGTGAGGCCCTCCGCAACTTAGTGAGACCCTGTTTCAAAATAAAGAATTAAAAATAGGACTGGGGTTATAGCTTGGAGGTAGAATGCCCCTGAGTTCAATCCCCAGTACCGCAAAAAAAAAAAAAAAAAAAAAAAAAAAAAAAAAAAAAAAGCGACTACAAGGACGTTGTACGTTATGCGTGCGGTGCACATCTGTGGCTTGCATTTTATTTTTACTGAACAGTTCTGCTGCCGAAGTCAAGGACACACCAGCTTGCTGCTGTGGCTGGCTGGGGCAGCCTCCCAGGCCCAGAGAGGCAGAGAAGGTGGAAAACTGGATGCAAGGGGACGACAAAGAGGGCTCCTGTGTGAGCACCTACTGTATACCAGGAAGGAGCCCAGAGTCTGGGCGCAAAGCAGTGGAGCCCAGGTAGACAGGCAGAGCCGTGGGGTGTTAGTGGCGAGCGTGGGGTGCGGAGGGTGGCTTAAGCGATGTCTATCGGGCAGGCTGGATGGTGCTTGGAGGCTGGGCTGGTGAAGAGGAGGGTCTGGGCTTGGAGACAGCCGGTGCCATTTCCTCAGATGGAAAGAGCCACGAGGAGCTGGCTTGGTCTGGGAGGAGGTAGGATGGTTTCCATTTGGAAATGATGAGTTTGTTTGTGGATATGGCCAAGTATAGAGGACCAGGGCTTAGGAAAAAGTACACTGGAGATTTCGATTTGAGAATTATCAGCATGCACACAAATCATTGCATCTCTTTTTGTTTTTCTTTTCTTTCCTTCTCTCTTTTTCTTTTTCTTTTTTCTTTTTCTGGACTAGGGATTAAACCCAGGGGCATTCTGCCTCTGAAGTATACATCATTCATTCATTCTGAAACACGGTCTTGCTAAGTTGCTGAGGCTGTCTTTGAGCCAGCAATCCTCCTGTCTCAGCCTCCCAGGTACTTGAATTACAGGTACGTGCCACCATACCTGGCCAAATCATTGAGTCCTAAAGATTTTTTATGCTAGTTATTCAAGACACAAACGTGGCTCTAACGTGCTCTACATCTCAGTGGAAAGAACTCTCTCGACCCAAAATCTTCCTGTCTAAAGACATTCTGAGGGGATTATTTATATGATAACAACATAATACATGCGATATTCATCACTATATAATTATCTATAATAATGCCCCACACATCTTAGCTGCAGGAGTCTGAAGGGTTCATATTTGTACCATTACACATTGTGCTACATCCAGGCGCTGGAAAATTACGGGCTCAAACTGCTCTGGATGGTAATAGGCATCTCATTATGTAATAAACCAGATAGCTCGCAAGAAGTTGAAGTGATAATGATGAAGTCAAGCTAATAAAGATTTCTAATTAAAATGGAATAATAGCAGCAAGCCCAAGCCACAACTCAAGCCAGTGCCAACTGGGCCGTAATGACCAAGCTTTGTCCAAGAAATTCCAAATGGGAGAGAGATTCTCCGACAGCATACAGAGTGGGGAGCCCCCAGCAACTTCTAAACCTGGCTGGGTTTCTGCTGAAGAACTCCAAGTTTAGAAGCACATTTCCTGGGTAGTTCTTCACCCTATGGAAAGCTTTGGAACTATGTGGCATTGGAGTGCTGGGAAAGAAAATGATTTGGACAAAACGTGATTTGCATCTAAGTAATCTCTGCCTCCTTCCTGTTCTCCTTCCCGAGGGATTCTGATCTTCTATCCTGGGGTTTTTGCTTGCTGATCTGCGTAATGATCGAAGAAGAAAAGGGAAGAAATCTGGGCCGAGTTACTGAAGGAAAGGGGAAGGTGTGCTTGTAGTGAAATCAGGATCCCTGCCGCCAGCACAGCCACCTGCGCTGGAGGTTTCTACAGGAGGGCGGAAAGCCCAGAAAACAGGGGCAGACTTTGGAGGGCATGGCTGCCCCCAAGCAGAGGGACTTTTGTCATCTCTTGGAACCATGGGTGCGCCCTTCCTTCTCTGTCAAGTCTCAAAGGTTGGTGCTTGGTGTGGGTCTCGTTTCCCTTTTATATTTTCTTTTTTCTGTGTGTGTGTGTGTGTGTGTGTGTGTGTGTGTGTGTGTGTGTGTGAAAGAAGAGAGAGAGAGACAAATTGGGGACGGAACTCAGGGAACTTCTACCTCTGAACTACACCCTAGACATTTTATTTTTTAATTTGGAAGCAGCATCTAAGTTGCTGAGAACCTCACTAAGTATCTGAGGCTGGTCTCGAACCTGCGATCCTCCTGTCTCAGCCTCCCAAGTACTGGGATTATAAGTGTGTGTCACCATACCCAGCATCCTTTTGTCTTTTCCTGGAGGAACGGGAAGAGAGGGGGCAGCTTGACAGTTCTGTGCTGAGACACCCTTCAGAAGACAGCGGCTGGAACTCTGGGAGGTGACGGGTTAGCCCAGGGGCAGGACATGGCGGAGGAACCTTCTGTCCATGGGCACTTAGGATAATGTCAGTGGCATCACAGCGCCTGCCCCTGTGTGAAGACCGCGGTTCTTCCTGCCCAGGCGTGTTCAACATAACTTCTAATGTTCTGCCCTGATTCAGATGAGGGGGCCCCAGTAAGTGTGAGATCCGTAGGACTGAAAGTTTGCCTGTGGGGCTTCCAGTTGTGCATTCCCCCGCTTCTTCCTGCTCCCCTTTCTCTGGTGGGACGTGAGATCCAGAACTTTCCTCCTGTAACTTGTGTTAGGATGGCGTGTTTGTTGTTGGGCTGATAGTGATGATTAAGCAAGAAGACATGAACAGCAGTTCTTAAAGACTGTGTGTGTGTGTGTGTGTATTTGTGTGTGTGTGTGTGTGTGTTTGTATGTGTGTGGTACTTGAGGTTGTACCAAGGGGCGCTCTACCTACAAGTTGCACCACCAGCCCTTTTTTAAAATTTTTTATTTGGAAACAGTTGCTGAGAGTCTCACTAAGTTACCGAGGCTGACCTCAAACCTGAGATTCTCCTGTCTCACCCTCCCAAGAACTGGGATTACAGGTGTGTGCCACCATGCCCGGCTTTAGGGACTCTTTTTTTTTTTTTGTGGTACTGGGAATGGAACCTAGGGGCATTCTACCTCCGAGCTATACCCCCAGTCCTATTTTTTATTCTTTATTTTGAAACAGGGCCTCACTAAGTTGCAGAGAGCCTCACTAAGTAGCTGAGGCTAGCCGCGAACCCGGATCCTCCAGTCTCAGCCTCCCAAGTACTGGGATTACAAGCATGCGCCACCACGCCCGGCTTTTTAGGGACTCTTAAAAATTATCGAGAACTCCAAAGAACTTGTGCTATCTGAGTTACATCTATGGAGATGCATGGTGTTAGAACTTATAACTGTGATGTTAAAAACACTTATGAATTAATTTAAACATAGCAACAAAGCCGTTTCATATATAAATAGCATACTAATGAAAACTAACTCTAAAGAGCTATTTGAAGTACAATTTGCTACGGGAATTGGTATTTGGGTATTTATTTGTTTATTTATTTATTTATTTATTTTTTTGGCACTTGGGATTGAACCCAAAGGCATTGTACTTCTGAGCTCTGAGCTACACCTCCAGCCTTATTTTATTTTTATTTTGAAACAGGGTCTTACTAGGTTGATGAAAGTCTCATTACTTGTTGAGGCTGGCCTCAAACCTATGATCCTCCTATCTCAGCTTCCCAAGTACTAGGATTATAATCATGTGCCGCCCTGCCTGGCTGGGTATTTTTGTTTTTTTTTTTTGCAGTACTGGGGATTGAACTCAGGGGCGTTCTACCTCTGAGCTATACCCCCAGCCCTATTTTGTATTCTTTATTTTGAAACCGAGTCTCACTAAGTTGCGGAGTGCCTCACTAGGTAGCTGAGGTTGGCTGCGAACCCGGTTCCTCCGGTCTCAGCCTCCCGAATGCTGGGAGTACAAGAGTGAGCCACCACGCCCGGCTCTGGCTGAGTATTTATTTATTTACTTACTTATTTACTTATTTATTGTGGTATGAGAATTGAACACAGGGACACTCTACCTCTGAGCTTTACCCCCAGCCCCATTTAATTTTAATTTTTTTTAAAATTTGAAATAGGTTCTGGCTAAGTTGCTGAGGGTCTGGCTAAGTTGCTGAGGCTGGCCTTGATCCTCCTGTTTCAGTCTCCTATGTACTGGGATTACAGGCGTGTATCACCATGTCTGGCTTGGGCTTTTATCTTTGAGATCCCCTGCCCCCTTTCTCCTCCTCCTTTTTTTCTTTCTTCTTTTCCTTCATCCCTTTATTCTCTTAGAAAAAAGAATTCATGTTTAAAAACAGCTATTTTTCAAGGGAAAGATAACGAGAAAAGCAGCATTGTTTTACATTTTTGTAAATTCTCTTTAAATTCCAGCTTAACACAAGACAGCAATGTTTTGATGTCTGCTTCTTCATATAATAGGTTGTGATGTTTGGTTGAAGTATATGAGGAAAACCTGGTCTCAGGGATGTAGTTGGAAAAAGGATGACACTTCTAGTAATTGTCTGCATTCTTCTTTTATATCCTATCAAAGCCGAACAGTAGTGGTTCTCCAAAAGTTAGTTGCAATGCGAAATATGGAATGCTCTAGATGAGGTTTTTATCCTTTGTTATATAAAAATCCATTTTTTTCTATCTTGTACTTTAAATGGATCTTTTACCCATGCATGGTTTTCCTAACACCATGCACTAGCTATTTGGAAAATATTCACTTCCTGAGTTAGGCAGCTCTTATAAATGTTGACACGTTTCCTTAGACACTATCAAAAAATATTTGTTAATACCAGCACCAACCACATCAGAAAGCATTTAAATATTGGAAGGCTCTCCAGCTCATGGCAGCATGTACATGTTTTCCAGAATCTAATTTTCACTTGAAAGCCTGAATTTTATCTCTGGCAACAAATAATATCAATTGTTTTCCTTGAAGTGACAGGCTCACCTCATTCACTCCGGAGACAGTGTCTGCCAATTACTGGGGTCTGAACAACCACGGTTTGTCAGTGCTTCTTTCAAGTAGAAACAGTGCTCCGTGGAAAAATGGCTAGCTCAGGGAAGAGCTCAAATAATTGCGCACCATCTTTTATTCAAGACGACTAGTGTTTTGTGGTAGACAGCAGACGTGTTGGATGCATGGCCCTAACGTCCTCACCAGGGACCTCAAAAGAGGTCTTTTCGTAGGTAGAGATAAAATGATGTTAATTTTTCCTGCTTCATCAAGGACATTCTCAAATGAAACTGGCTTCCTTTCTGAGAGTGCACAGGGGCAATGAGCAGGGGAACAGTCATTGAAGGGGGACACTGTGGCTTTCAGGGGTCACCAGGCACCACGACTTTGACCCACTGTTGTTTTGCACCGTGAGTGCAAATGTCAGCACCGAGAAGCATACGCACTGTGTTGGTGGTGCCATGGAAATTGCTTTGCTCTTGCAGATTCTCTGAAAGTCTCAGCATCCTGGGGCCACCGATCCCTCTTGGTGAACTTCTGGTGCCATCAGACCTCCTTACTTACGCATGCAGTATTTGCAAATTCACCCCCTGGCTAAGAATTATTTGAAACTCCCAAATCAATGTTTACCTGTTTCTGAGGCCAACACTTGCGTGGAGTGGCTTAGCACCAGGGCATCCAACATGCGTGCCCCGGAGTTAAGACTGAAGAGGGGGTTGCTCTGCCTTCTTGTTTCTGCTCTTGTACTGTAAACACATGCTCTTTACATGGTTTACTGAGTGCTGTGGTTTTCACATCTTTGTGCTTTTTGATGGCGAGGTGGCTGTTTAAGAAGGCCTCACTCCCAGCTAGTGGAAACTTAGCACTGAGTTTAGAAGTGAAAAATTACAAAGGGCCAGTCAGTTTACATGCCATCGGGCCAGGTATGTCTGCTAGTTGGTGAGCACATAGTCAGTGATCTTGATTCCTTGAAATACTTCGAATCAACTTGGACAAGTAGGCAGGATTGTCTAAAATAGGAATTCTCTGTCCAGAGAGTGATTTCCGAGATGTCTGAAAGAGCTGTAGGGGTTAGTTAATTTGGGAAAGGAAAAATAAAGAACATATATGACAGCTCATATCAGATATTTCATATTTTAAGCCTCATCTTTAGAGGTGAGAGGGCATGAGTTTATCATGCATGTCGAGCTACTTAGTTAGTCCCATACTTTTTAACTTTTTTATTATTTCCTACTCTCCCCCTCAGGGCAGTGTGCGTACAGTCTTGTGAACCTTCTCAAGCTGTACAGCTATGGGGTGCACGCAATGAAGTTGCCTTGATCTTCCGTAGGGCAAACAGAGACATGCCATTGAGCAATGTAGGAAGAAAAGCATCCACCACTAGGGGGCGCCGTAACCCTTATGTGGTTGGTGCCCAGAGGACAAATGCCCCCATCCACTTTCCCAGCAGAGAGGTAGTTTGGCCGAGCGATTTCCCTTCTCCTTTATCTCAGACACCATGAGGATGAATCACGGTGTTTGCTGCATGTTATAGGACCCTTATGTTCTCTGCTGGCACGCTGCAGCTGAAGGCCACTGAGCCACTGAAGACATTTCCCCTTTTATTCAAGAGTGGCAGATAAGGAGCACCGAGGTGGCCTTTTCCCAGAGCATAGACGTATTCGGTTGTTCTCTTTAGAACCCACCATTCAATTGATGCCGACACTAAAATATAATCCATCCGCAGTGTCAGAGAGAGGTCAGCAGATTGCCCAGAATTGCCAGCAAAATCCTGCTCTTCCTGCCCTTGTTGATGTCCGTGGGATGCAGGTTGCAGGGGCCAGCCAGCAGCTCAGTCAACCGGAAGGGGAACTGTGGTTTGGGGTGCGGAAGGAGAGAGGTTGTATTATGCAATGGAAACCACTTTTACCTCTAGGATCAAGCTGTCAAGGGCATCTGGCTTTAAATTCCTCTGGCCAAGTAGAGACTCTGATTTTGAAAACCACTGAGCATTAGGGGAGAGAAAATGGGCTGAGGATTAGGCGGGTTCATTGGCAGTTTGGTCTAGTGGTGTTTGTCCTTTGTGCACGGGCAGCATTTTTGAGAAAATACGTCCTGTGGTAGAGGCAGGACACGGATGACTGAAACCGGCTAGCGATGTGATGTATTGGGGTCCTTTCAAGACAGGAGGCCAGGTCGCCACGCAGTACTCTAAGGGTGGTGCTCTGTGACACGTGCTGAGCTCAGCTAGCGAGGTGAGGGACTGCTGGGTGTCCTCACCTTGTGGCCACTCTTTTCTTGTGAAAGAGTTCTTTTCTCTGGGTCTCAGTTTCTCATTGAAAGGCTGGACCTGAGCCAGGTGTGATGGTGCGTATGTGCAATCCCAGGACTTGGGAGGCGGAGACAGGAGGATTGTGGGTTTGCAGGCAGCCTCAGCAACTTAGCAAGACCCTCTGCGACTTAGTGAGACCCTGTTTAAAAATAAAATAGGGCTGGGGGCATAGCTCAAAGGTAGAATGCCTCTGAGTTCAACCCCTAGTACAAAACACACACACACACACACACACACACACACACACACACACACACAC
>PVLC010048025.1:0-10896 GCA_004027655.1 Graphiurus murinus
GTGTCCTTGTCCAAAAAAGGGATAAGAAGTGAGTATTAGGATTGAAGGAACTACCTAGCGCAAGGAAGGTAACCTGCTGTGGTTGCTTTGCTGCTTTGTTGCTATTACTAACATGGCTGTCTGAGAACTAGAGGGTTAATTCCCGCCAGAAGAGTGAGGAGATCCTCCAGTAAAAAGGGGAGTTGGCTGTCTCAGCGTCTCCCTGCTCACCCAGGCGCCTAGATTTTGCCACCGCACGGGGCCCCCACCGAGCCCTCCTCTGGTGGTCCTGGCGGGTCACCTCCCTTCCCCAGCTGGAGGCCCCTCCTCTGGAGCACGGGGTGACAGGACTGAGGTGGCGGAGAGGGTGAGCCCAGCACAGGGTCTGAGCTGGGGAATGGAGGTGGCCTCCCAACCCCCTTCCGATCCTCTCAGCTTTCCTGGCAGGAGTGACCACAAATTCCTTTCTCTTGGGGAAGCGGAGACCAGGTCAGGATTTTTCACAAGGAGCTTTACAAGGGTATTGGGAGGAAACAAAGGTCTTTCTATTATGTCTGGAAAGCACGGGTGCCTGGATACTGGGCCCTGGGTTCCCCACACCACTGACCCTCACCCCAGTGATGTTCAGGAGCCTGGGCCTGGCCTCTCCGGAGAGAGGTGCACCCCTTTAAAACCCCTGGGATTTTTCTCTGAGCCTTGCACCTCCCTGTCCGGTCTCCAGAGCCACAGGAAACCCATCCCCAACATACAAAAGAGTCCCTGGAGGCCCTGGTTGGCAGCTGGAGAAAGAAGGAGCCCGCTCAGGGGGTCCTCCAGGAAGCGGGGCCTCCACCCAGGAGAGGTTCCCGTGCACAGTCCCTGGCCAGCCTCCTCTGACCTTCTCCACATCCATCACCAAATCCCCAGGCTTCGGAGCTCCCGGGCACCAATCCATCTCTTGTCTCCAGCCCATTCCTGCTGGCCGCCTTAGCCCTGCCTCAGCCATCCCTCCTTCTACCTCTTCCTAACCTCCAACCCGACTCCTGAGTAAAGCCCCGGGGGCCTCTCCTTGGCCAGCCTGACTCCCAGTGACAGCCCCGACCAAAAAGCCCCTGATCATACTCACGGGAGTGGGGTCTCCAGGGTTAAGGACTCGCCCCGTGGGCACCTACTGTAAGCAGGGCTACTGCTTTGCATTCCTTCTTTCATGACCCTGCAAATCCGACAGGGTCATAAAATTTTACAGAAGAGTGCCCTGGGCTCAGATCCAGAAGGGAGCCTTCACAGACACGAGTCAGGGTGTCCTGACTTGAGTAGCCGTACCCTGTCTAAAACACCCCATTCCCCTGTGAGCACGGGCCCCACGATGGCCCGTGACAATAATAAAATGTCAGTTGTGAACTGAGGGCCCACCGTTTTCCGAGAATAGCGCTGGGTATCGTTAGTCGGTCCATCATTGGCAATACGGCAAAGCAAGTATCACATGCCTACAGGTGCAGACCAGGAGACTGAACCACAGGGAAGTTGAGTGGCTGGATCAGGAACACGTAGCTCCGAAGTGGCAGAGCCTAGAAACTGTGTGTTCCTGTCCCAGCATCCGCACGTTACCTGGCTCGTCCTCTCTGGCCCTTGCACCCAGCACGGGTTCCGTTAGGAAGCCCAGAACGCACGGGGCAGCTCCAAGCGGCTCTGAAGCTGAGGCAGGCTGTTTCCTTGCCCTAGCCCTAGAGAAAGGGACCGGTGCGAGGTTCTGGCAGTCGGCTTTCCCCTGCACACAGCGGGACCTCCATCCTGCTGACCATCGTCTGCATCATGAACAGCTTGTCCCGGCCCTCTGTGGTCCACCTTCTGCCTCCCCCTCAGGGAGTCTCCTGGCCACTCTTCTTGCTGCTGCTCCAGCTCCTAAACCTCTCCTCACCCCACACTTTGAACTTTGACCGGCCTGCCTGGCTCTGATCTTGACTGTGTCCTCCAACCATGATTCCATCCTGGGCTGTGCCGTCTTATAGTGGCTCAGAACACCAGCCCCCATGTGTTAAGCCTTTCTTCTGGCAGCCCAGGCCTCAGAGCACAGCACGCAGTGGGGCATCAGGAAGCTGTGGTGACGGTCAAGGATGCCAGCCAGGGCTCCAACAGACCTGAGTTTGAATCTCTGCTTTGAACCAAACCTAACAACGCTCGAGCAAGTCACTTATCTGCCAAGCCCCAGGTTCTTTGCAAAATGGAGATAACCACAGTATCTACTTCATAACGGTATTATTTCTCCTGAGCATAGCAGCCCCTCTCTTTCTTCCCTACCACCTTCCTGGTGCCTCAGCCCAGGCAGGAAGACAAGGAGGTTAGCTCCTCATCCTTCCCAGCTAAAGTGAATACTCCAAGACAGGAAAAAGAAGGCCAAGAATGCAGGGCAAGGTGGCACATACCTGTAATCCCAGTACTTGGGAGGCTGAGACAGGAGGGTTACAGGTGCGAGGCCAGCCTCAGCAATTTAGCAAAACCCTGTTTCAAAATAAAAATAAAATAGAGCTGGGGGTGTAGCCCAGAGGTAGAATGCCCCTGGTTTCAATTCTTAGTACCCTCCCCCATAAAAAAGGAAGAGCAAAAACACTGGACTAGGATATTGGAAGCAAGAATTCTATGTAGAATTGCCCAATGTTGACAGAAAAAAATGAACCAAGGCCATGTTCAAGAGCTAGATCAAACACCAGGAAAGTAATGACTAGCTCCCTCCTCCCAGCAAGTTTTTTTTTTTTTTTTTTTCCCTCTCTAGGCCTCATCAGCAAGATATCTATAATAACTCATTAATAATTATCCACTCATTGAACAAATAAATTATCCATTAATTATCCATTCATTGAACAAACATTAACATTTACTATTACCAACCACTCTGCTAGCTGCCAGGGATAAAAAGTCAAACGAGGCGTTCTGTATCCTCAGAGAGGTCACAGAATACAGGAAAGGAAAGCAAGTAAATAAACAGCTAGAATGCTGTGTCAAATGCAGCCTGCCGGAGTAGGAGAGATCAGGGACATCTCACCTGCGCTGAGGTTCTGGACATGCCATTATCCACTTCACAAATATTTATTGACCGTCTGCCTGTGCTGGCCACCCAGAAAAGATGATCTTGGCATAAACTTTGAAGGACTGGCAACGTTACTAGCGTAAGGGGATCCTAATAAGTGCAAAAGCAAAGAGGAACGCAATAGCATTGGGGCTTTTGTAGAATCACAGAAGAACCTGATTAAATCCAAGGACCCCTCTAGCCTATGCATAGAGTCACACACAGTCAGAAATCACATTCCTGACACCTCAAATAATAACCGAGCTTCCTGCTACCGGTTTTCTTTCTTTCTTTCTTTCCTTCTCCCTTCCTTCCTTTCTTTTTATTTTTTAGAACATAAACTTTAGCTTAGTTTATGATAATTGGTTCTGACTGAATCAAAACATAGGAATATATCTTCCTTTAAAACACATTATGTAGCCGGGCGTGGTGGCGCACGCTTGTAATCCCAGCATTCGGGAGGCTGAGACCGGAGGATCCGGGTTCGCGGCCAGCCTCAGCTACCTAGTGAGGCACTCCACAACTTAGTGAGACTCGGTTTCAAAATAAAGAATAAAAAAAAATAGGGCTGGGGGTATAGCTCAGAGGTAGAATGCCTCTGAGTTCAATCCCCAGTACTGCAAAAAAAAAAAAAAAAAAAAAAAAAAAAACATTATGTAGACTACAATTGTAAATTTATCCTTTATTCATTTATTTATTTTGTGTGTGTGTGTGTGTGTGTGTGTGTGTGTGTGTGTAATACTGGAGATTGAACCCAGGGGTATTCTACCTCCGAGCTACACCCCCAGTCCTGTTTTTTTTGTTGTTTTTTTTTTTTGAAACAGGGTCTCTTTAGGTTGATGCGAGTCTTACTACTTGCTGAGGCTATCCTCAAATCTGCAATCCTCCTGTCTCAGCCTCCCAAGTACCGGGATTACAGGCATGTCCCACCAAGCCTGGCTTATCCTTACTTTAAAACTAGAAATGCACTGCAGTCCGTAAAATTAACAGAATGGTTTTGCTATAGTCGTTTTCTTAACAGAACCTTCTTATGGCCTTTGTACAGTTAGTTAACTACACAGAAAGCATGCCAAAATCCCCTGTAAATACCTCCCTCTCCCCTGGACTCCAGGGTATCTTTAAAAATCTCTGCATTAGAAGCCGGGCGTGGTGGCGCACGCTTGTAATCCCAGCATTCGGGAGGCCGAGACCAGAGGATCCGGGTTCGAGGCCAGCCTCAGCTATCTAGTGAGGCACTCCGCAACTTAGTGAGACTCGGTTTCAAAATAAAGAATAAAAAATAGGGCTGGGGGTATAGCTCGGAGGTAGAATGCCCCTGAGTTCAATCCCCAGTACCGCAAAAAAAAAAAAAAAATCTCTGCATTTGCCCTAATGGTTCCCTCATCCCAATGCTCTTCAATCCCTCACCCTTCCCATCGTCCCTGATGCAGTCGGCAGATACTTCAAAACAAAGAGGAATACATTTGTTTCTTCAGGCTTCCGGTACAAAGTACCCCAAACTGGGTGGCTTAAAACAACACAGATTTTATTGTCTCGCAGATCTGGAAGTTAGGAATCCAAAATCAGGGCGTCAGGACGCTCCCTCCTAAAGTTCTGGGGAAGACTCCTTCCTGGCCTCTTCCAGCCTCGGTTGGCAGCCAGCTTCGGCATTCCTTGGCTTGTAGATGCACCACACCAACCTCTGCCTCGGACCTAAAATGGCGTTCTTCCTGGGTGCCTCTCCCTTCTCCTAAGGACACCAGTCACGGCGGATTAAGAGCCCGCCCTACTCCAGTGCGACCTCGCTTGAACTCAGCTAACTGCATCCTCTTTACTCGTGAGGTCATGCTCTGCAGTACTGGGGGTTAGAACTTCCATGTTTCTTTGGGGGGACACAATGCAACCCGAAACCCAGCTGCACATCTCAGCTCTGAGCCCCAAGGATTTGTGCGGCTCTGCGGGGCAGCCATGGCCACATTTTTCTGTTAACCATGGCATCTCGGGGGCAATTTAGAGTGCAGATTTAAAAGAAAAAAAAATTTAGCCATAAAGCATTCCTCCTCTTGAGTTTCAGAACTTCCCTGGAAGGGTGGTAATCCTCCAACAGACAATTTATCATAGAAGTTTCCCCAGTCTGATTGGCAAGGAAGAACACTTCTCACTGACGTGTGTGTGTGTGTGTGTGTGTGTGTGTGTGTGTGTGTGTGTGTGTGTTTTCAGTACTAGGTACTGTCCATCCCAAAATGTCACTGCTAGAGAGCAGTTCTCATAGCATTTGGAGTTGAGACCATATCACTTCTCATTAGGCACTGGCTTACCACTAACCTCTAAGCCTCACCATCGCTCTGCTCTTCCCCTGAAATCTTCTCTTACTCAATTCCACCAGTATTTATTGAGAGCCTAACCTGGTGACAGGCAATTAAAGTGCAGCAATGAACAAAACTGGCTAAAAGTCTAACCTTCACCAAGCCGATCTCCTTCAGGAGAGAAATATACAGTAAGGAAAAAAAAAAAAAAAGAGACTGATGTAGTGGCACACACTTGTAATCCCAGTACTTGGGAGGCCGAGACAGGAGGATCACAGGTTCAAAGCCAGTCTCGGGAATTTAGTGAGGCTCTGAGCAACCTAGCAACCTGGTGAGACCTTGTCTCTAAATAAATAAAAATTGGGCTGGAGGTGTAGCTTGGAGGTAGAAGGCCTCTAGGTTCAATCCCTAGTATCATTTAAAAAAAAAAAAGAAAATAAGCCGGGCATGGTGGTGCACACTTGTAATCCCAGCATTCGGGAGGCTGAGACTGGAGGATCTGGGTTCGCGGCCAGCCTCAGCTACCTAGTGAGGCACTCTGCAACTTAGTGAGACTTGGTTTCAAACTAAAGAATAAAAAATAGGGCTGGGGGTATAGCTCCGAGGTAGAATGCCCCTGAGTTCAATCCCCAGTACCGCAAAAATAAATAAATAAATAAATAAATAAATAAATAAATAAATAAATAAATAAATAAAGTAAAGCCAGGCGTGGTGGTGCATGCTTGTAATCCCAGTACTTTGGAGGCTGAGAAAGGAGGATCACAGGTTCGCGGCCAGCCTCAACTACTTAGTGAGGCCATCTGCAACTAGTGAGACCGTGTTTCAAAATAAAGAATAAAAACTAGGGCTGGGGATGTAGCTCAGAGGTAGAATGTCCCTGGGTTTAATCCCTAGTTCTGGAAAAAAAAAAAAAAAAGTAGGCTGGAGAGATGCTGATTGCTAGGGGTTATAATTTTAAATAAGCCAGTCAGGGAAGGTCTCGTTGAAAAGATAGCATTTGAGCATAGATCTGAGGAAGTGAAGGAGGAAGCCAAGAACATATCCAGGGAAAGAACATTCTGGGCAAAGACTCTGAAGTAGAAGCACACCTGACACGTCTATGGAATAGTGAGGTTCAATCAGAGTAGAGTATGCATAGAAGTGAACAGTGACAGATGAGAAGAGAGGAGGTGCAGGTCCCACAGGGCCTTGGTGGCCTTTAAGGATTTGGGGCATGTCCTAAACATGACTCAAAGTTCATTCCAGAAATGATGTTTCTTATCAATTGCTCAATATTCTGGTATAAACTGGCTAGTGACAGTTAGTCTAAAGCCTACATGAGTACACGTTCTATGGTAGAAACCAACACCCAGCAGATCTGGTCCCAGACAGTGGATCAGGCAACAGCCTTAAACTAACTCAAGTAGGTCTAACATTGACCCTCTCAGGATCCAAAGAGACCTTCGATTTCTTAAGGCACTAAATATCATGGAGGTGAGATTAAAATCCAACTTTCATTTGCAACTTCTCACAGGAGGTATCAGGACAGGCTATGTTGCCATAACAAAAGAGTCAAGGATAACTCATAGCTTCAAGGATATAGAAGGGTTTCGTCTTTGTGTGTAGGAATTCTAAGATGAATAGTATGTCAGGCTAATGGTGGATCTGCTCCACAAGGTCATTCAGAGACCCAGATGGATCTTACCTCTACCATCTTGGACATTTGGCTTCCAGAGCTGTTCTAATTGTCACCATTCCCACCAAGAAGGGAGAGAGCATACAAGTCTATGCCAGGGTTTCCTTTGTATGCAAATGAGATGGAGGAGATAGATAGATAGATAGATAGATAGATAGATAGATAGATAGATAGATAGATAGATTTTGTGTGTGTGTGTGTGTATTCCACTCACATTCCATTATCAAGAACCGTGTGTGTGTGTGTGTGTGTGTGTGTGTGTGTGTGTGTGTGTGTAACCACATGACTCCATCTAGCTACAAGATCACCTGGGAAATATGCCATTTATATGAAAAAACAGAGCCGGGTGTGGTAGCTCACTCTTGTAATCCCAACATTTGGGAGGCTGAGACTGGAGGATCCGGGTTCACGGCCAGCCTCAGCTACCTAGTGAGGCACTCCGCAACTTAGTGAGACCCTGTTTCAAAATAAAGAATAAAAAATAGGGCTGGGGGTGTAGCTCAGAGGTAATGACCCTGGGTTCAATCCCCAGTACAGAAAAAAAGAAAAAGGGGATGCATGGATTTATGTGCACAGTGAGTCTTTCCTTCAGATTTTCTGGAAGGGGCTCTACTCAGCATGCCACAAATTACCAAAGTTCCCTCTAGACACCCAGTGGCATGCTTCTCCTCACACACCTCACTTCCTCCTTTTCCGGTTTCCCTCCCCCCGCCCCGCCCCACAGACCACACAGGCCTCTGTCCCAGCCAGAAGGGACCACCAGGCATGCTCCACAAGGTCCGAGGCCACTCTGAGACAGCTGGAGAGCTGGAGGGCCTGGGGTATTTATCGTCCCACCCTCCCTCACTTCCAGCAGAGGAAAGCAGAAAAGAGCTCCCTGGGATCCCTGGTTCTTCCCCATACTCTTCTACTTCCAAAACACTCGTGGGAGGCATTCCTAGTGAATAAAGTTCTGCACTTCAGTATACAAGTAGTTTAGGATGACTGGGCGTGTGCTGGCGATTAGCAGGGGATTATAGCCGACAGGTAGACCAGGCCAGAGCACGGTGGGCCTTAGAAACCTCGCCAAAGAGCTTTTTCTCTTTACCCAAAGGGCAAGATAAAGCCAGTGAGCACTTCTGGTGAGACAGGGCCCTGATTGGAGCTGGTGTTGTCGAAAGTCATGCAAGTGATCAGGGAAAGAATAGAAAAGAAGGGAAGAGAATGAAGGTGGGAGGCCAGAAGGTTGTCGCAGTAATCCTCCCTTGGCCTCAGTTTCCCCATCTGTGAAATGGGGATGACGTCAGCATTTACATAGTAAGGTTGTTGTGAGAATTAAAGAAGTTAAGACATAGAGGCAGCTTTCTTAGAATAGTGCCTGGGACCCAGTAAACCCTCAGTAAGTATCATTATTGACCCAAGGGGAAGATGGTGAGGCCTACGCTAAGACAGCCAGAGTGGAAATAGAAGAATCCAGATTCAACAAGTATTTCTAAAATGAGAAAGGAATCAGGCATGGTGGCCCACACCTGTAATCCCAGTACTTGGGAGGCTGAGACAGGAGGAGCTCGGGTTCATGGCCAGCCTCAGCTACCTAGTGAGGTCCTCTGCAGCTTAGTGAGACCCTGTTTCAAAAATAAAGAATATGTAGCTCAGAGGTAGAATGCCCCTGGGTTCAGCTCCCAGTACCACAAAAAAAAAAAAAAAAGAATAAAAAAAATAGGGTTGGGGGTGTAGCTGGAGGTGGAATGCCCCTGGGTTCAATCCTCAGTAGCATAAAATTAAAAAAAAAAAAAAAAAAAGAAGGTTGCCAGTCACTTCGATTGAGACATCACAAGGAGTGAGGTGACAAGTCCCACTGGGTCTGTGATGTGCGTGTGCGTGTGACATAATCCAAGCAGCATTTTTTTTTTTTTTTTTTTGCGGTACTAGGGATTGAACTCAGGGGCATTCTACCTCTGAGCTATACCCTCAGCCCTATTTTTTATTCTTTATTTTGAAACCGAGTCTCACTAAGTTGCGGAGTGCCTCACTAGGTAGGTGAGGCTGGCCGCGAACCCGGATCCTCCGGTCTCAGCCTCCCGAATGCTGGGATTACAAGTGTGCGCCACCACGCCCGGCTCCCAAGCAGCATTTTCAAGTAGGCAGCGGAAGCTACTGGTCTAGAGAACAGAAGAGAGGTCGAGGTGGAGAAATGGATTGGAGTCTTCAGTATCACCAGTAATTAAAGGCGCTGGAACAGATGGCATTGTCTGGGGGCGCGGATAGAGAGGAGGGTGCAGGCAGAGTCCTGAGGAAGCTCTAAGGGCTGGGCAAAGAGGTGGGAGCCCAGGAGAGGAAGGGGAGCTGGTGACACGCAGGAGGAAAACCAGAGGGGGGGCGGAGTGTCCACGAAACCAGGTCTGGGCTCAGCAGGTCCCCCTGGGTTAGTGAAAAGAAGTCATGGGTAGTTTGGGTGAGTGTAGTCCCGTGGACCGGGGGTAGGGGTCATGCAGAATTGAGAAGCCAGTGGACAGAGGCCGCAAGCGTAGCCCAGGCGATTGGGCTTTGAAGGGAAAAGAGAAGTGGACTAAATGTAGAAAGGAAAGCAGTTTTCAGAAGCAGAGATTTTGCCAGGCATGGTGACAGCACAAACCTGTAATCCCAGTACTTGAGAGGCTGAAACCGGAGGATCCAGGTTCACAGGCAGCCTCAGCTACTTAGTGAGGCCATCTGCAACTTAGTGAGATCCTGTTTCAAAATAAAGAATAAAAAATAGGGCTGGGGTGTAGCTCAGAAGTAGAATGCCCCTGAGTTCAATCCCCAGTACCACAAAAAAAAAAAAAAAAAAAAAAAAGAATAAAAAATAGGACTGGAGATATAGCTCAAAGGTAGAATGCCCCTGAGTTCAATCCCCAGTACTGAAAAACAAAAACCCCTGGAGGTTTGGACGCACACAAACGCTGACAGGGAGGAGTCAGGAGA
The DNA here is from genome assembly GCA_004027655.1 of Graphiurus murinus. Lineage (NCBI taxonomy): Eukaryota > Metazoa > Chordata > Mammalia > Rodentia > Gliridae > Graphiurus > Graphiurus murinus. The sequence goes on from PVLC010048025.1 coordinate 9,926, forward strand.
GTGGGAGAGTGGAGGTTGGAAAAAGTGGGGGCAAGAGTGAGTGGCTGTGGAGGAGAGGGGGAGGCCAGGGTGCAGACAGAGGGCCTGGCCTCGGGTATGTGAAGGAAGGGAGGAGGCCGGAGGGGAGCCAGAGGGAGGAGGTGTTGGAGGGGGAGGGAGGCTGCTGAGGACAGGTCTGGATGAGGCAGATGAGCAGACTTTGGAAGCCATTCAACAGGCTGGACATGCTTGAGGGAATGTCGTCATCACACAGCCATGGGTCAGGGACCCAAGAGCCACAGACAGACCCAAGGAGCCCCAGGTGGGCAGGAAGAAAGAGGAATTGGTGCTGGATGTGGTGGTGCACGCCTGCAGTCCCAGCATGTGGGAGGCTGAGACAGGAGGATCTCAGGTTCGAGGCCAGGTTTCAGCAAGTTAGCAAGACCCTCAGCAATTTAGTGAAGCCTGGTTTCAAAATAAAAAAATATAGTATGCCAGGTGCAGTGGTGCACACCTGTAATCCCAGGAGGCTTAAGACAGGAGGATGGCAGGTTCAAGGCTAGCCTTAGCAACATAGCAAGACCTTGTTTCAAAATAAAAATAAAAGGGGCTGGGGGTATAACTCAAAGGCAGAATGCCCCTGGATTCAATCTCCATTACCAAAAAAATAAATAAATAATAATAATAATAGGGCTGTGGGGATGTAGCTCAGAGGTAAAATGTCCCTGGGCTCAATCTCCAGTAATAAAACCAAAAAAAATTAAGGTTAGAAAATTATCCAGTTGTGGTGGTGCATGCCTGTAATCCCAGTAGTTGGGAGGCTGAAACAGGAGGATCACAGGTTCGAAGCCAGCCCCAACAACTCAGTGAGGCTTAGCAAGACCTTGTTTCCAAACAAAAAGTAAAATAGAGCTGGAGGTACAGCATGGAGGGAGAATGTCCCTGGGTTGAGTTCCCAGCACCACAAAAGTAAATAAGTAAGTAAATAAATA
>PVLC010048026.1:0-10893 GCA_004027655.1 Graphiurus murinus
GGTACTGGGGATTGAACTCAGGGGCATTCTACCTCCGAGCTACACCCCCAGCCTTATTTTTTTATTCTTTATTTTGAAACCGAGTCTCACTAAGTTGCGGAGTGCCTCACTAGGTAGCTGAGGCTGGCCGCGAACCCGGATCCTCCGGTCTCAGCCTCCCGAATGCTGGGATTACAAGCGTGCGCCACCACGCCCGGCTCCTATATGTCAATATATCTTTATAGATATGTGTGCCATATTTTCACCCAAGAGCCAAGCTAGCCGTCTTCGGGCCTTTGAAGAGTCTGCTAGTTCCCAGGGGAGGGATGTTGGCAAAGCTCCTGCTGATGGTGAATTTGATAGCCTAGCTTTGGAAGGACAGAATATGAAGCCCATGGTGGTGTTTTATCTGTCACCTGAGATCAGGGTGTCTGTCTCCTGGCACAAATGTGACACCCGTTGTGGGAGAAGCAGGCCCTGGCAGCTGGCGCTCTAGGAGGAGAGGTCTGGCCAGGAGCAGGAGGAACTTGCTTACCAGAGGGCGAGTGACAAGTGTCAGTGGTTATGTCAGCACGTTCTTTAGCTCCAAGTTCCCCCAGAGGGTGGCACAGTGCTTGGGTATCACTGGCAGGACTAACACAGAAACCAAGATGGACAGAGGAGGGAAGACCTGCGGACCAGGCACAGGGCCTGACTCTCGTAAAGTGCTCGGTGGATGTTGACAGGTCTGCAGGGAGCAGGTAGTAGGGGGGGACCACAAACACCCATGGGACAGAGGTGGGCTATCTCTTGCTGTGCCAACATAGAGTCACTGCTAGCCCACAGTCTGCTTGTCCTCTGGTCAGTAAACACAGAGAAGATAGTCAGAGAGCGCCTGGCTCTTCGCAGTTTATAAAAGTCAAAAGGGAGCCAAGCCTGGTGGCACATGCCTGTAATCCCAGTACTTGGGAGGCTGAGACAGGAGGGTCATAGGTTAAAGGCCAGCCTCAACAATTTAGTGAGACTCTCAGCAACCTAGTGAGATCTTGCAATCTTGCTTCGAAACAAAATAAAATAAATTTTTTTAAATGGCTGGGGGGCGTAGCTTGGAGGTAGAATGCCCCTTGGTTCAACCCCTAGTACCACAAAAAAAAGAAGAAGGAGGAGAAGGAGAAAAAGAAGGAGGAGGAGGAAGAGGAAAATCAAAAGGGGTTGGAACTCACATCCTCTGGCTCCCAAATTCCAAACCCCCAACTCAGAGGTTGTTAGGAAGAAGGGATCCTATTGAGCACTTACTGGGCGTCAGACCCCACACTGCATTTGACATACGTAATTCATTGCTCACAGCAGTCTTAGAGAGCATGAGTTTCAATCCTCACCATCCAGATGAAGAAATCAAGCCCAGATGGCCCTGGCAGTCACAGTTTATAAGTGGTAGATACGACAAGATCTTTCTCACTCCAAAGCTTTGGTGGGGGAGGGTGCTCCTACTCCTTGAATGCTCGGGGTGGGGCTATCGACCATCTCTGTTCCACACATGAAGACTCTCCTGTGACCCAAGGACAGAGCCTGGTTAGATTTAACTTCACCGAATTGCCTCCCTGTGACCCCCTCTTACATCCCCTCTGTGGATTTGTCCTTGGTACACACAGAGCCATCCCTTGTCTTTTATGAAAGAGAAATGGCACCCCATGTCAACTAAAGGTGGTGACGGCCGGGCGTGGTGGCGCACGCTTGTAATCCCAGCATTCGGGAGGCTGAGACTGGAGGATCCGGGTTCGAGGCCAGCCTCAGCTACCTAGTGAGGCACTCCGCAACTTAGTGAGACTCGGTTTCAAAATAAAGAATAAAAAAAATAGGGCTGGGGGTGTAGCTCGGAAGTAGAATGCCTCTGAGTTCAATCCCCAGTACCGCAAAAAAAAAAAAAAAAAAAAAAATAAAGGTGGTGACGGCAGATTTTATTCAGCACTGTGGTAGTAAGCCACAGAGACATGGATATAAAACTGAGCTCAATTCTGAATACAGCAAAGATAGCTAGGGGACTTGGAGGCAATAAGCAGGGTAAGGGGGTCAGTGCAGGGGCAGCTTCTAAGAGGACACCTCAAGGGGATTCTTGCTAAACTGGCCTAACAGGATTCTTGCTGAAGGCAAGGGTCTGATCAGATATTGCAGGTATCAAAGGTGATCATGGGGAGGGAGGGTCTTGCTAAACTGACTTAATAGGATTCGTGTTGGAATATGGGCTAGGTGGGCTCAGGACAGGACCCAAGGATGAGGCCTTCTGGAAACGAGGAGTGAGAGGAGCCCATCCAAAGTTGGGCCAAGGGGAGCCAAAGACCCACAGCCATAGTTTATTGGCCTTAGGTAAGCTGTGGGAGAATTGGGCTGGAGCTGAAAACCAACCTGAGAAAGGATGTGCATCTGACAGACACAGTCACTCCTCTGAGAGGGCGACAGACAGCGTGTCTTTGGACACTTCCTCCTCACCCTCTCCAGAAAGTAGGTGGCATTTGGCCACAACAGCAAAGTCAAGGAAGAGATGACCCAGTCATTCAGATGCAGAAGCTAGGTAGGGCCTGTCCTCCCCTCCCTACAGTGTGACTCATTTGTCACTAGGCCTCTGAACCCTCAACCACTAGCCAAAAGCTCCACAGGGCTAGGAGGGCAAGTGACTCTTACTCCTTTCTTTCTTTCTTTTTTTTTTTGTAGTATTGGGGATTGAACTTAGAGGCATGCTACACCCCTAGCCCTATTTTTTATTTTGAAAAAGGGTCTCACTAAGTTGCAGAAGGCCACACTAAGTAGCTGAGGCTGGCCATGAACCTGCGATCCTCCTGTCTCAGCCTCCCAAGTACTGGGATTACAAGGGTGCTCCACCATGCCCAGCTGGATTTTATTTTAGGCCATGTGTTTGTGTTGGGATTAGCAGATAATCAAATTAAGTCTTCCCTGAGCTCCTCTAGAAATGGAGGCTGTGGTCTGAGAGCATCTCTTTCTACCTTACTCCCCACATTTCCACTTCACTGGCCCCAGCACCCAGATTCTCCAGAATATACCCTTGCCCTGAACTTCTGTGACCTGTTCCCAACTGCCAACCACCCAGGCAAACAGGAGAGACCTTGATGGCAGAAGAATAAGCCTGCAGAAGTCCCCATAACCGTAACACGAGTGGAGGGTCAGTATCTTTACAGGAACCCACTGCACAAATCCCCAGCTGAGGCCTCTGCCCCCAGGACACCTCAAAGCCTATGCCAAAAAGTGCCCACAGAGCCTGAGGCAGTGGCGCATGCCTGTTAGCCCAGTATGTGGGAGGCTGAGACAGGCAGGTTCGAGGCCAGCCTCAACAAGTTAGCAAGATGCTTATCGACTTAGCAAGACACTATTTCAAAATAAAAAATAGCCAGGCATGGTGGTGCACTCTTGTAATCCCAGCATTTGGGAGGCTGAGACCAAAGGATCCGGGTTCGTGGTCAGCCTCAGCTACTTAGTGAGGCTCTCCGAAACTTAGTGAGACCCTGTTTCAAAATAAAGAACAAAAAATAGGGCTGGGGGTGTGGCTCAGAGACAGAATGCCTCTGGATTCAATCCCCAGTGCCACAGAAAAAAAAATTTTAAATTTAAAATTAAAAAAAATAAAAAATAACAAAGGGCTGGGGGTATAGCTCAGAGTCCCCTGGGTTTAATCCCCAGTACTACCAAAACGAACCAAAAAAAAGAGTGCCCACAGGAGAAAATGTAGATGGAATGACAAAATGCTGACTGTGGAACAGAGTTTTGGCTGATCTGATCCTGGGTGACCACTAGCTCAGTAACTTTGAACTCTGGGCTTCTCTTTCCTCATCCATAAAATGGGAGTAATCCGAGCTGGCCTATCTAATGAGATTCTTAGAAGGATCAACTGAGATCGTGCCTGAGAGATGTTTCATAAACACTGAACAGTCATAAAACAAGTATGTAAGAAAAGCCCCCCACCACACCTCTGCATTCTGGTATGCAACTCTGTCCCCGCCCCCTCGAGGCCCAGGGTTGATGTCCAAATTCTTCTGTGAGGCCCATACTTGCCAGCCATGCTCTTCATTTTGTGTCTGGTTGATTGTCTGCGACTCTGCTGGTGCTCACACAGGGATTGTGTGACACTTCTGGGTTCTGCCATTGTTTGCTCCCACTGGTGGGTGAATGTCAGCGTGCAGCACACACTTTACCACTGAGCTGCATGCCCAGCCTCATGGGGTGTTTTGATGTAGAGGAAGAAGCAGCCCCGTGGAATTCCACCTGAATGCTCAGGTCTTAGTTTTTGCCTTGTCACCATCTGCCAATTGAGCCTAGATTAGTCAACTCACTAGCCTGGGTCCCATTTCCCTCATCTGGAATGAGGACAAGATGATCTTGATAGCCTTGTCTAGCTTATGATGGTCCAGTTTTTGGCTCACAGTGGTTTGGATCCACTTATTCAAAGCCCAGCCAGGCGTGGTGGTACACGCTTGTAATCCCAGTACTTGGGAGGTCGAGACAGGAGGATCGAAGGTTTGAGGCTAGCCTCAGCTATTTAGTGAGGCCCTCTGAAACTTAGTGAGACCCTGTTTCAAAATAAAGGATAAAAAATAGGGCAGGGGGTGTAGCTCAGAGGTAGAATGCCCCTAGGTTCAATCCCCAGTACCACATAAAAATTATATGTATACATGTACACATATATATGTATATATGTATATATGTATCCTGGACTGGGCATGGTGGCGCATGCTTGTAATCCCAGCATTTGAGAGGTTGAAACTGGAGGATCCAGGTTTGCGGCCAGCCTCAGCTACTTAGTGAGGCACTCCACAACTTAGTGAGACCCTGTTCCAAAATAAAGAATAAAAAATAGGGTTGGGGATAGGGTTTGGGGGTGTAGCTCGGATGTAGAATGCCCCTGAGTTCAATATTTCCTGACAGGCATGCCCAAGCAGTTTCCTTACAAGTGCAACACCCTGGCCTGGTGACTGACCCCAGTAGCTGGTCACTGGGCTCTGATTCTCATGCACACTCACCCTGGGGCAGCCCCTCACCTCCTTGCTTGTTTAGGAATGCATGTATGCACCCCAACAGTTTCCTCTCCCCTCCCCCACTCCCACCATGGTTTGGCATTGACCTTCCCAGATGTGTGTAAGACAACGGGTTCCAAAGCCTTCAGGGGGCAGATGTCATCAATCACACACAGCTTCCAAATCAACACAGGAGTCACCAGGCCTCTAATCTTACATTTTCAGCAGTTGATAAATTTATTCGACACACTCAAAGACCTAGGCCCATCCTTTCCTGCCTCCCCCAGCTCTGGTTCGGTTCTCAATAACCCATCAATTAACGGTGGGGGAGGCAGGGGGCCTCGCCACCCACCAGTGATCCCTCGCTGCCGCCCTCCCCAGGAAGGGACCAGGCTGGAGGGAAGAGTGTATTTCCTACTTCCTTCCCCAGCCATTTCTCCACAGTGGCTTTTGGGGAGAAGTCGGTCCCCTCTGGTAGCAGCTAAGGAAGAATCAGCCCATAGTGGGCAGAGGGAGGGCAGTGGTTCATTTTCACCTGGCCTGGCTCCTTCTTCAATGCATAGACGGCAGTGAATGCTAGTGGGATGTAAGCTCATCTCCGGTCTCTGCCCGAAAACCTCTGCCAAGTTTGTAACTGTCTCCTACCCCGCCCACTTCCACAAGAAGCAGAGGGAAGACAATGACTTGTATTATCTCCGCCCCCCACACCCAAATCTTACAGATTTAGAAAGTCAGTCCTCAACTACTGTTGACCTTGCTTTTCTTTTCTTTCCCTTTCATAGGGTATGGCAGCTGGAGAGAACTGGCCAAGGCTCTGGCCAACAGGAACATCCCAGCTGTGGATCCCAATCTCCAGTTCTATCGTCCCCAGAAGCTAAACCTCAAGGTACATGGCAGGGCCAGCACTTTTCCCCTGCTGCTCTGTAATGTGGGACCTCAGCTGCCCTGACCCCATGGCCTTTAGGGAAACCTTCATTTCTCCATGGTGTGAGAGGTTAAGGAGAAACAGCTGGAAGAATCCCAGTCTGGCATCTGGGATTTCCTGGCTGCATGGGTAGAGCATCCTGCCCTTCTCAAAACCAGGAGATAGCTACCACTGGTTTTCCTGTTTCTGCCTTTGTAACATCATTCTAAACCTTGTCTAACCTGCATGGGGCCTCCTTCTCTGACAGTATGTCCTTCACCTAGGGGTGCAGCTCAGTAGTAGAATGCTTGCCCTGAATCCCTGTAGTGTTTCTTGGGCCAATGGTAGATTAGGGAAAGTGAGGTTCTGTTCAGGATGGTCCCTCACTGAGCCTAAACAGACATGGATCCCCAAGGCTGGGCCAAAACTGAAGTGAACCTAAGGACCTACATGGTAACGGGGGTTGGGGAGTCCCTGAGGGATTCCCACTTATTAAGCCAAGTTAGTGACGAACCTGAGCAGAAACCTGGGGGATACAGAAGGAGAAGTAGTCAACACCCCTACCCTCAGGAGGTCCTGATTTAATTAGGAAAAACTTTTCTTATATGGGGCAGACTGAGAACATCCAGGGAAGCGATTACAGCTCAGGAAGCATGCATTGATGTCACTGTAAGGAGGTATTCTCCAGAGGAATGTGGTGTGAATACTGGGAGCGTCCCTAAGTCACAAGCTTCCTGGGGCCTGTGTCCTGGCCCTCTGCTTCCCCACAGGCCTTCTCAAGGGGCCCTGGCTCCAGCCCCACTCCTAATTTCTCACCCTAATATTCCCATCAAGTTCATTCTTTGCTCTTCCACTAGGACCAAGAAATTGACCAAGGTAGGAGCAGTAACAGCAGCTACTTGAGGTGGAACAAGCCTGTCCCCTGGCTCTCAGAGGTAAGGGACTCTCCTGGCCCTGTTCTTTGAGAGTGTTAAAAAAAAAATTTTTTTTTTTCCACACAGATAGTGCCACAGATTACAGAAATCTTTCTCTTAGTGGTCGCTGAAATGTTCGCCCTCAGGGGTGCAGGGTCCTTTGATTTTCTTCCCTTAGGAAGGAGCACTAACATTTCCTGCATGCCTGCGAGTGCCAGGCTCTGAGTGTCATCTCCTATCAGCTTTTTGACTCTCTAAGGGTGTATCATTGTTAATCCGTTTTCTGTCTCTTGAACAACTTGCAAGGAGGAAAAGTTGATTTTGGCTCACAGTTTCAAAGGCTTCAGTCCATGGTCCCTTGGCCTTGTTGCTTTGGGGTCTGTGGCAAGGCAGTACATTATGGCGGGAGTACATGGCTGAGGAGGGAAATGGAAGGGGCCAGGTCCCAATCTCCCCTTCAAGGGCACACCCCCAGTGACCTAACTTCCTTCCACCAGACCCCACCTCCTAAAGGTTCCACCTCCTGATAGCGCCACAGGCTGGGACCAAGCTTATGACCTTTGGGGAGACATTTCAGATCCAAACTCTATCATAATTCTCATTTTATAGGTGGGAAAAACAAAGCTCAGGGAAATTATATAACTTTCATGGCCATGCCAGTCCCTAATCTGAAAGATAACAAGCTTTCTAAACCATCTTTCTTGGACCATTAAATTTTTCTTCTAAGCTGGGCGTGGTGGCCCACACTTGTAATTCCAGTACTTGGGAGGCCTCAGCTATTTAGTGAGGCCCTCTGCAACTTAGTGAGCCCTGTTTCAAAATAAAGAATAAAAAATAGGGCTGGGGATGTAGCTAGGGGGTAGAATGTCCCTGGGTTCAATCCCCAGCACCACACACACACACACACACACACACACAAAAACAACTTCCAGGAAGAAAAGAGCCCATTGTTAAATAAGTTCAACAGAACAAAACTGTGTACTACATCCCCTTCTCGGAAATGTACATTAGTATCTAAAAGGTTCTGAAAAGCTCTGTATAATCATATAACTTGGTTTAGCTCAGCACGTCCCAAACTTATTTCCCCCCTGAATTGCTTTTTCCATGAAATACCTATTAATATTCCATGACACGAGTGTGTGTGTGTGTGTGTGTGTGTGTGTGTGCATGCTGCTACTAGGGATGGAACCCAGGGACCTTCCACCTCCAGGCTACACCCCTAGACCTATTTTATATTTGTTATTTGGAAATGGGGTCTCACTAAGTTTCTGAGAGCCTCACTAAGTTGCTGAGGCTGACTTTGAACCTGTAATCCTCCTAAACTCTGCTTTAGAAAATGTGTTAGAGCTGGGCATGGTGGCACATGCCTGTAATCCTGGTTCTTGGGAGGCTGAGGCAGAAGGGTCGCAGGTTCAAGAACAGCCTCAGCAAGTAGTGAGATTCCCATCAACCAAGTGAGACCCTGTTTCAAAATAAAAATAAAATAGGGCTGGAGGTATAGCTCAGAGGTAGAATGCCCCTGGGTTCAATCCCCAGCACATGAATGAATGAATGAATAAATAAATAAATAAATGTTTTAGAAAGTGGTTAATGTTTGGATAAACATGATAACCCACTGGGCATGGGGGTACGAGTCTGCAGTCCCAGCTACTCAGGAGGCCAAGGCAGGAGGATCACTTAAGCCCAGGAATTTCAGGCCAGTCTGGATAAAATAATGAGGACTCAGCTAAAAACAAAAACAACTGGGCTAGGAGTTTATCTCACTGATAAAATTCTGACTAGCCTATGCAAGGCCCTGAATTGGATCACCAGCACCACAGACACAAACATAACAGGTAAAAAAATATAACCCTCATCTGTAACACATGCCTATAATCCCAGTACTTAGAAGGCTGAGACAGAAGAATCACAGATTTGAGGCCAGCCTCAGCAACTTAATGAGACCCAGTTTCAAAATTAAAAATAAAGTTGGGCATTCGGGAGGCTGAGACCAGAGGATCCGGGTTCGCGGCCAGCCTCAGCTACCTAGTGAGGCACTCTGCAACTTAGTGAGACTCGGTTTCAAAATAAAGAATAAAAAGTAGGGCTAGGGGTGTAGCTCGGAGGAAGAATGCCCCTGAGTTCAACCCCCAGTACCGCAAAAAAAAATAAAATAAAATAAAATAAAAAAAAAGTTGGGCGTGGTGGCGCACACCTGTATTCCCAGTACTTGAGAGGCTGAGACAGGAGGATCACAGATTCGAAGCCAGACTCAGCAAGTAGTGAGACTCTTATCAACCTAGTGAGACCTTGTTTAAAAAAAAAAAAAACAGAAAAAGAAAAAAATAAAATAGGGCTGAGGGTGTAGCTCAGAGGTAGAATGCCCCCGGGCTCGATTCCCAATAACACAAAAAAATAATTAATTAAAAATAAAATAAGGGCGGGTGTGGTGGTGCACGCTTGTAATCCCAGCATTCGGGAGGCTGAGACCGGAGGATCTGGGTTCTCGGCCAGCCTCAGCTACCTAGTGAGGCACTCCACAACTTAGTGAGACTCAGTTTCAAAATAAAGAATAAAAAATAGGGCTGAGGGTATAGCTTGGAGGTAGAATGCCCCTGAGTTCAATCCCCAGTACCGCAAAAAAAAAAATAAATAAATAAAATAAAATAGGGAACTGGGCATGGTGGCGCACACTTGTAATCCCAGTACTTGAGGGGCTGAGACAGGAGATTCTGGGTTCGTGGCCAGCCTCAGCTACATAGTGAGACCCTCCGCAAGTTAGTGAGACCCTATTCCAAAATAAAGAATAAAATATAGGACTGGGGGTGTAGCTCGGAGGTAGAATGCCCCTGAGTTCAATCTCCAGTACCACATACACAATAATAATAATAATAATAATAATAATAATAATAATAATAGTAATAGGGCTGGGGATGTAGTTCAGAGGTAGAATGTCCCTAGGTTCAATCCCTGGTACTAAAAATAAATAACCCTCATGATTCCCTTTATTGATAGGCTTTGATACTCTTTCATCTTGTTAAGAGGCTCAAGCTCAGGGAAATGAATGATTATGCACAAATTACCATGAGTAAATGCTTGTGCCAAGACGGCGGTAGCTTTGGGTATGACAATTTTAAATGGGATTTTCATACTTTCCGGCGTGTTTAGAACCCCGTGTCTTTTAGTATCTAGGCCTGTGATCACAGATTGCCTTTCTTGAGTGGGTGGTGTTAGCCAACCTTTGTTTTCATCCACACCCACCACAGCCCATCTCTTCAGCCTGGGTGGTTTTAGTTCCAGTCCACCCACTTGCTCGGGGGCAGGAGTGAAGGAGGCAGTACTGTACCAAAGGCTACGCTAGGTTATCTACACTGGGAAACTGCCTCTCCTAAAAGCCCTGGAGAGGATGGATTACAACCCTGGCGCGCCTGTACTAGGTGACATCATCAGGTAACTTGCCCCAGCCCATCTGGAGAGAGCATTTTGAAAAGAAGTTGCCCTCCAAATCATTCGGTCCAGTGATACAGCCTTCTCTCCTTTAAGGGCAGCTTGGATCATTTTTCTTAATGAACCAATTATTTTGAAAGATTATAGCCTACAAACCAGGTGTGGTGCTGCACGCCTGTAATCCCAGTACTTGGAAGACTGAGATAGGAAGATCATCAGTTTGAGGGGAGCCTCAGAAACTTAGGCCCTGTTTCAAAATAAAACATTTTAAAAAGGGTTTGGAGGTATAGGTATAGGTTAGAGGTATAGAACATCCCAGGCTTACAAGGAAGGAAGGAAGGAAGGAAAGAAGGAAGGAAGGAAGGAAGGAAGGAAGGAAGGAAGGAAGGAAGGAAGGGAGGGAGGAAGGGAGGGAAGAAGGAAGACTGATTCTAGCTACATACCTTCTGAATTTATTTTTTTATTTTTTTATTTTTTTTTTGCAGTACTGGGAGTTGAACTCAGGGGCATTCTACCTCCGAGCTATACCCCCAGCCCTATTTTTTATTCTTTATTTTGAAACCGAGTCTCACTAAGTTGCGGAGTGTCTCACTAGGTAGCTGAGGCTGGCCGCGAACCCGGATCCTCCGGTCTCAGCCTCCCGAATGCTGGGATTACAAGCGTGTGCCAC
>PVLC010048027.1:0-10911 GCA_004027655.1 Graphiurus murinus
TTGTTAGGTACAAGCTGGTAAAGGTAAAGGCATACATGCACACATTTCTCATTTAACCCTTCCCCAATTCCCACCCCACTCCCTCCTCCTCCCTCCTTCTCAAGTTCAGTTTAGTGATTGACTTTGATGTGTTCATGAAAGTCCATCATGCTCATTAGGGTGTTGAAACTCTTTGGTTCCTTCATGGTCACATCCATTCATCATAGTAAAAAAGCTTTCCGTTTTGCCAAGAGTGGGAGATGTCAAAGTTTATCCTGCTCACAAAATCTGTGCAGAAAGAAGAGAAAGGAAAGAGATAGGGAGGAGTGCCAGGCACAGTGACGCATGCCTATAATCCCTGCACTTGAGACAGGAGGATCTCAGGTTCAAGGCCAGCCTCAAAAATTAATTTAGCAAGACCCTCAGCCACTTAGTGAGAACCTGTTTCAAAATTAAAAAATAAAATAGGGCTGGGGGTGTAGCTCAGAGGTAGAATACCCCTGGGTTCAATACCTAGTGCCACCAAAAAGAGGGATTGGGGGGGGGGGCAACAGAAGGAAGAAGGAAGATCCAGCATCTCCAGGAAGCTACTGACTAAATCCACTGTTTTTGTTAGATCATTCTTCTCATCCTAAATCTTTCCCCAGTTATTCAAAGGACGCAACATTCTAAGTCCAAGGGACAGAACTAGTTGTCTTTAAACCATCTAGTGGTATGAAAAAGTGAAGAGGATGCAAAAAAAAAAAAAAAAAATATATATATATCCCTCAAAGAAAAACAGACAAACAAAAACCATCTGCCCCACAATTTTTAATGACTCGGCATTGTCAGTTTATTTCTGTGTGTTGAGAATGGCTTCTCCCAGGCATTTTTTTAAAATATGTGCTCCTGCTAGGACAGGTCGCATGTCTACCTTATTGGCATGTGTGATACTTCCAAATTATTTGGCAAAGAAGAAATTTTTTTAAAAATTGAGCCAAGTGTAGTATAGTGGCACACACCTGTGATCCTAGTACGTGAGAGACTGACACAGGAGGATTGCAAGTTCACGGACAACCTCAGCAACTTAGAGACCCAACAACTTCTTGGTACCAAATAAGAAGAGAGGGGAGGGAAGAGGAGGAGAAGGAAGGGGGGAAGGAAGGAAGGAAAAGAAGGAAGGAAGGAAGGAAGGAAGGAAGGAAGGAAGGAAGGAAGGAAGGAAGGAAGGAAGGAAGGAAGAAGGGGAGGAAGGGAAGATGAGGGAGGGAGAAAAAGACCTTGGGGCTATTGACATTTCCTATTTTAATCACTGGCTGAATCCATGCTCCTAGGCAGTTTCTGTCACTTTTGGCTCTAAGTACACCAGGTGTCCTCCCCTGTCCTCTAATGGCTGAGCATCTGGGGTTCATTCTCACTCTATCTCCAAATATTCCCGATGTATTTTCTTTCTCCAGGCCTGGAATCTCCCACTCTCCCCTGTCCCTATCTTCCCTCATCATCTCCTCCTCCTCTTCTTCCTCTTCTTCTTTCTTCTTTGTGTGTGTGTGGGGGGGGCATTGCTGGCAATTGAACAACTGAACCCAGGGTCATTCTACCTCCAAGCTACTCCCCCAGCCCTTTTTGTTTTTTGTTAAGGAACAGGGTCTTGCTACATTGCTGAGGTTGCCCTCGAACCTGCAATTCTTCTGTCTCAGCCTCTCAAGTACTGGGATTACAGGTGTGTGCCACAACACCCAGCTACTTCTCTGTTCTTCTGACATAAATGAGGAACAAGATGGTGGTTGGGTTTCTGGCATTTGCATGACTACTCTATGGTTGAAGAAATAGCTAAAGAGTCCTGATAATTCCAAACCTAAACAAGACTCTTTGCTACATCTTCAAAATTCTGGCAACCCCAGGGTCTAGACTTACTTACAATCTCTATGCCTATTTCCACGCACTGAGAGAAAAGTCAAATAGAACCAGGAAGGTGCACAGGTAGAAAGTAGTGGAACCAAAATTCCGACTCAAGAGCCCCCGTGTTCATGACCTCCAGGCTAGCACCATCTCCCAGTGAAAAAGCAGTGACAGTAGGCATTCAGAGACTCTTCCAGGTTTAGATTCTGTCTTGCAGATTTGGCCTCTGATTTTATGATGCTGAGCAGGTTACTTCAGTCCTCTGAACCCCAGTAAGCTATCTTCCAAGTGGAGACGCTGCCAGTGAGGCACCATGCAGGAGCAGGGTGGTAAGACTTGGGTAAGGTAAGAGTAGCCACTGCCATTCAACCAGGACCAAATGTGACCAAACAGACAGACTTAACTATAGGCAACTGAGCTGGCCAGAGGCTCCCTCAGGCCTGGCTTCACACTTCATGGGCAGAAGGACAAGCTCTTGGGCTAAGCAGGACAAATGTAAGCAGCTTACTGGGTTGCCTTGCCAAACATGATAACTACAGACTGGGAAAAGGGATGAGAATTGTCCTATATTTTCTCCATTGCTAGGAGGAAATTCCTATTATTTTCTGTTGACCAAAATATTATAAATTAGACCTCAAATCGTTGTTATTGTGCTTCAAAATGTTATTTGTGGGTTAAAAATTCTCAAAAAATTCTAATAGGCTTAAAGATGTTTCCCCCAACTCTCAGTTAAATTCTGAAATAAAGAAGATCACTAGAATGACCAATATATTTCTCCTCAAAGTCATGGTCTCAAATTTGATTTTCCTCTTGCACATCATCATTATTAAATTAATGCAAAAAATTTTCATTGTAAGTTAAGTAGTTGTAAATATTATATCTTTAAGCATATTAAGTATATGGCTTAAATATATTTTTATACTAATTTTAGAGCTGAAGATTTAACTCCAATTTGTGGAAAACATCTTCCACATAGCCTGTTTGGAAAAAAACAAGCTTGATTGTCGAACCAATTACCAAATTAAATTTACTTAAGTCAGAAAAAAACTCTGATTTTATCTTGCTAATTCAAACATATGTTAAGTGGATGGATGGACGGATGGATGGATGGGATTCTTGCTGTGAGTTTCTCATGTAAATGAAATGTCATCTCCTTCAATGTTTCTTAAGTTCTTTTTTGCATTGGTTTCATGGGACCCCACCCCCAACATAAATGCACTACTAAATTCTCCCTTTTAAGGGTGTCCTGACAGTATTCTCTTCCCAAGGAAATGTACCACAGTAAAATCCAAGGTTGATGAGAGGAATTGTTTTCTTTTATAATGTGGAAAAGAGATGATTAGGAAAGTCAAAAAGATCCTGGCAGATCATAGACAAACCTTAGTGGACAGTTTACCTTACGGAAGCTAAGACTTGGGAAATTATTCCCTTAGAGCTATTCATGCCCCTGTAAAGTTCCCATGTACTCCCGGAGGTGTACATATCCCAGTTGGAAGATAGCTTATCTCTTTGTAAAGGCCCAAGCACCTAAAACAAGTTCAACAAATGCTAGATTTCAATATTATATCCAGTTCCTGAAAGGTGCATTACTGTGTACACATCTGCACCCTCATCTGCAGCTCCCCTCAGACACCCCCCCCAAAAAAAAAACAGTAAGTAAAAAGTCTGGCACATGAGCAGGTAACAGGTACAATGAAAAACTCAAATATACGGAAGAAAGAAATGTATCTTAACCCCCCCAGCAGGAAGGTGCTCATTCCCTGCTGCTTGCATGCCTTATTAATGATGATGACTGTTTAATCACATTCCCTGGTGGTGGGGGAAACATCTTGTTCCCATTCATTAGGTCACAATAACTTTTTTGTTCGCCCAAAGTGCTTGGGACAAGGTTCAGTGCATACTCTCACTGGCAACGCTGCTAATTGAAATCCCATCTGAAGCTTTGCACCTACATAATGGAGACCAGCCACTTCATCCCGTGCCTTTCTAATGGCTTCTTCCTGCTCCTATCCTAATTCACCAGCAAGTCAATTCTCCAAAGGGCTTGGGCTGCTCAGCCATTGAGCACCCCAGTGACTCAAGATTTATGGTGGAAAATTAAATGTTTATTGAATGAATGCACGCAGGCATGTATGAGTGAATGGATGGATGCACAAGTAAAGAATATAGAGCTCAAAGGGTTTGATCTCTAGTCCCCAAGAAAGTCAGAATGAGAACGCTCCTCAACTCTTTTAATCCTTCTGCTAAGCACAGCCATGACTTGGTCAACACTAATTAAGTCCTCAACAATAGCTAATGAACTGTTCAATAAAACTAACCAAACTTACAGCCTGACCTCAGAAAAGGTCAAATGATTCAGTGACCCAACTCCACAGCCAGGTAGCAAAGTCCCACAAGAGTCTCCCTTGGGTGGCTTTTGACAAGGAGGCTCTGCCACACCACACCCTCCACACTCTAGACTCGGAGGTCACATGGGTTTATTGTCCATTTATGGATGGACATGCGCATCCATTTTCCAAACCAAATGCTTCATGCCATCTTAGTGAGTTGGATCAGCTGAGCCTTTGCTGAGCATCTATCCACACTTCCAGCTTCCTTTCCTCTGGTGACAGAAACTCTTAATAATAACCTCACACTCTGGCCCCCAACAATACTCTGATTCACTGATTTTGACAATAATATCTTTGGAACAAACAAACAAGGCACTAACCAAATGCCAATGAGAAATAAACATGGCAAAGCCTTCTGTAAATCAAAGGCAACCACAATTGTCTGGTAGAGAAGGTTCTGTCTATTCTACCTGTCTTCAGATACAAATGCACATCGTTTATTACCTTTATCTTGAGATATAACCTAAGTAAGCAAGTTGTTTTGCAGTCAACCAAATTTTAGCAGACTTAAGTGTTGATTGTGTCTGGAGATTGCACTAGTTTAGTTATTTTTTAGCACTTTGGCCTGTCATAAAAACACTCTCAAATCCCAGTATTTCTCAGAACTCCACTGGCATAATAACTTAGAAATGTATTATTGCCGAGAGACTCCATTCTCTCTGCCAACAAGTCCCCAGAGGGAAGCTCTTGCAGAAGAAAGAAGTTTTTACAGTCACTTCATGAGAGAGAGTCACTCATCCACTGGACCTAATCAAGTTTTCCAAGATGCGGCCCATAGCTGACACCCGGAGCTACACTTTTTGTATTTGTGTTTTTTCTCTTTAAAAAGAAATGGCAAAAACCTATGTGTTGTATTCCATAGCAAAAATGTAAAGGGAAAAAAATGAGGGACTACCATTACGGGAGTGCTAATAGAGAGTAAAACAGACTTACCAGGACCAGAGGACTAATTAACAGGTCAGACAGATAATGCACTAACACAGGAGGAAATGTGTATTTAAGAAACAGGGCTGAGTGTGAACCACAGGCAGATGCTGGCTTTGCAGCTGCTCTTTTGGCCCCATGGAAGAATATTAGCATGGGGTGGGGAAGGGAGTGACCTCAGTTCCAGCCCCAATTAATGTCTCCCTTTATCCTCCATGAATCATGGGTTATATGCAGAAGGGAAGACCTTCAGCAGCCTGCATCTGAAGCAGTGATCCCTGTGATAGTTTGATGAACAGTTTAATAAGCATAACTGCCACTTAGCATAGCCCAAGAGATGCAGAAGATGGTGATTGTGGCTTCCAGAGCTTATATTCTAGGGACAGGGGCTCATGTCCACCTTCTCTCTGTGTTTATAGCTATCGTGTGGAAGGCTGAATCTGTGGCATGCATGTCCGTTCATCTGGCATCCTTCCAAGCAGAGACTTCTGGCAGGCTTGCCTAGTGTCTATCAACATTCTTAATTGAGATCCAGGGACATCGAGGATCTGCCAATGCCTTCAAAATTAGCAAAGAAATATTAGCTCTGGGTTTGTTTATTTCATTAAAGCTTAAAATATCAAGAGCCCACCACCTTTTTTCAATGACAGTAGTTAAAACTTGACTGTATGTATAAATATCTGATGTTAACATTCTCAGGGATGACCTGGTTCATGAAAGTATAGGTATTCCTTTCTTTTGCTTTTTTCCCCCCTTCTACCATTGGAACAAATGTAGTACTTGAAAACAATAAAATGTATTATCTTATAGTTCTGGAGGTCAGAAGTCTGTTATGGGTCTCCCTGACAGGTGTATGAGGGCTGCATTACTTTCTGAGGCTCTAGAATGGAATCCGTCTCCTGCCTTTTCCCAGCTTTCAGAGGCTACCCACATTCCCCGGTTCACATCCCATTCTGCAGCTCCAGAGTGAGAAGTGTGACATCTTGCGTCAGGGGCCAGCAGTGGTTGCAGGCAGTGAGATCCTCAGGATGAAGAAAGCATGCAGAGCTGCCATTCGGAGGAGAACAAACAGCAATTTTTTTCACAGACCCATCTCTTATGTAGGGTTCCGGGCAAAATGGCACATGTTCACGTCAACGTAACATCCACATCCACATGTGCATTACACTTTTCTTAATCATTGTGCATAACTATAGGTAGTGTGGCTGTGTAGGATCCTGCAGTCACTGCCAGCCTGTACTCCTTCTGGACCCCCACATCTTGAAATCTTTCTCACCCTGAACTTCAGCCTCCTTTTTCTACATTTAAAGGACTTCTGTGTTTATCCTGGACCCATCTAGATAATCCAGGATAGTCTCCCTAAATTCAAGTCAACTGATTATCAACTTTAATTCTATCTGCAACCTTAATTCTATATTGTTCTGTAGCATTGCAGAGTCATAGTTTCCAGACATTAGCACATGGGCAACTGGGGAGGGGCTTTATTTGGTCAAGCACAGTGCATCTTCAGTGACCCCCTCTCTCCACTTTATTCCCTCCTCAGTAATTTTCTCCTGTACTTAAGGCTACCCAGACATCAAATGCCCTTTATCTGACACAATAGGGGATGGCTGACTAATTGAAAAAGCAAGTAAAAGTTGGGACATTTGAAAATGACACCTACAGGACAGGAAGGGATAAAATGAGCAGAGCTCTCAGAATTTTTAGGGCAATAGAACAATGCTGGATGACACTATAATGGTAGATACATATCATTACATATTGGTTCAAACTCATAAAATGTAGAAACCAAGAAAGATCTTAATGCAGAGTGTGGATTTAGGCGATGTTGGCTCATTGGTTGTAACAGAAGACATACTACTCTGGTGCAAGATGTTGATAGTAGTGAGGTTGGGAATGGGGGAAAGAGAGGAATGGGAACTCCTGTTCTTTCTGCTAAATTTTGCTATGAACTTAAAACTTCTCTTAAAATCACTTTTTAATGATGCCTATATAGCTTAGATCAGATCTTCTCAAACTTCAATGTGCATAAAAATCATGTGAGAAACTTGTTCAGTTCATCTGGCTAGAGTCACAGACTAGCATCCAAGTGAGGCCAATGCCACTGGTCCAGGTACCACATTTGGGGAAGTAAGGACTTTGACATTATATTTTTGGCCACTTTTCCATTGAGTCTTGCATGGATCCAGCATGGAAGGTCTGTGAAATCTCTCTGTATAAGCAATGCCCATAACAGTCTCTGGTGATATCTTACTTCCATTTTGCTAAAGTAGAGAAGAAATTTAAATATTCTCATGAAGCAAGTTGAACATAGAGCCCTCTTAGAGTTTGATTATTTACATTTAAAGCAATAGAAATTTTTCTTTTTTGGGAGGAGGGGTATTGGGGATTAAACCCAGGGGCATTCTTTCTCCAAACTACACCCCCAGTCCCTTTTTATTTTTATTTTTTTTGAAACAGGGTCTCACTAGGTTGATGAGAATCTCACTACTTGCTGAGGCTGTTCTCAACCCTGCAATCCTCCTGTCTCAGCCTCCCAAGTACTGGGATTATAAGAGTGCACCATCACCCCTGGCAACAATAGAAAGTTTTCTAAAACACTAAACTTTTCTCAATAATAAAATCCTTCACTGTTTTGCATTTTTACGTGTGTGTTGTTTATTTTCATCATGTCATCACAGTAACAGGTCAAAGTGACAGAAGATTTGGGGTCGGACACAAGAGGCTCTTGGTGAGGACAGGATACAGGTAGGACAGGTGAAGGAGGGACCCAGAGGACCGCTCCTAGCCACATGCTATGGCTTTAGTAGGTCTGTCTCACCAAGAAAGGCACTGGGCTAGCGAGAAGTCAGGAGAGAGTCTCTACTGCATAGTCATGCTCGAGGGCTCTACAGGCCACTCAAAACATGGCTGAGGATACACCAGGTGCAAACAACCAACAGTATTCAGTGCATAAGCTTTCTAGAGAAATTTTCATCTTAACATCTGAAGGAAACTGGCAAGTTTCCCTAACAAATGAATTTGCGGCAATATCTAGTGAAGTCAGCCCATTGAAGAACCCTAAGATCACACTAGCCATTCCAAACCAGCCTGGGAGACACACGATGGATATCTCTTCTCAAGGCATCAACAAAAATGTTTGACAATGATAAATATCAGTATTTCATGAACGCAGGACAGAATTTTTGGAGTAAGTCAACCAAAGAAATATCAGAATTAGAAAAAGAAGTCAGTTAGGACTGGGGATGCCAGGATTCACTCTGCAGACCTGACGGAAGCTGTGACAGAGTTTGAAGTCCCAGTCATCATCTCAGATGGGGTGCCCTTATCCACGCAGCCCAGGAACATGGCTCTGGGGTTAAAGAGACCTTTCTTTGATGGGGCCTTTCTGAATATATAGTTCAGCTTGGTGCTCCATGAACTCCATGAAAGAAGTCAGGTGTTAGGAGCAGAAATTATTTAAGAAGCTATTCAGCTGATAAAAATGGAAGGAAATGGATGAATGGATGAAAAGGTAAATAGACAGGATAAAGGGGACTTCTGCTAAAAACAAAAAGGAAATGGGAAGAGCACTAAGATAAAGCCATCCAGTTAGAAGCTGGCCCTATCCAAAGGAGAAATAGTCCCTCACAAAACAGCCAGAATAATGTGGCAGGGGGAGGTGACAAGAGCCACCTCTTTGTTCATCTTCTCTGCTGGCTTTCTCCAGCAAAATACACACTGCTCCTGTGGCAACCCAGCACAGTAGCTAGTGCCACATCCTTCCGGCAGGGTGTGGTGGCGCACACCCTCAGTACTTGAGAGGCTGAGACAGGAGGATCATAAGTTCAAGGCCAGCTTCGGCAACTTAGCAAGATCCTATTTCAAAATAAAAAATAAAATAGGGCTGGGGGTGTAGCTCAGAGGGAACACCCTATGTTCAATGCCTAGTAACACACCTACACACACACACACACACACACACACACACACACACATAGCATCCTTTACAGTCCAACCTATGTGGGTCTATATCCCAACTTGATCATTGAGGAAATTATTCAACCTCAGTGCCCATTTCCTCACCTACATAATGGAGGTGATGATGTCACCCCCCTCCTCATTTCTGGTGAGGCTTAATGATGCTGTTGGGATAGGACACCTAGCACAGTGGCTCACGGCCAGGGCTGGGCACTCATTTTTTCCATGTTATCGCTTCAGGTCATTCCAAGAACCCCTGGTTCCTTTTATCAGGGCAACACGATTGGCTAGATGTAAGGTGAAAAAAATAGCAACTTGTAGACTCAAAGACTTGAAGGACATAAAAATCGCTGGGTTCTGAGAGTAGCTAACAAGGACACACTTAGAAGCCGTTCATGATCCTCAGTGGCCACTCATGATCCTCAGTGGCCACCAACTCACTCCCCACAAGCGGCCTCCAGGCTCAGAGTTGTGCCTAAAATCACCATGGCGATCACTGTCCCCAGGTCAGTTCCCCTCTGTGTCTCTCCAAGGCTCACCCTTGCTTCTCTGGCAAGAAGAACAGTCAGCCCTCCAGATCCCAAAATGTTTCTGATCCAACTATGGATCCAACCACAGATTGGAAAAAAGCCATCTGTCTATACGAACACACGCAGACTTCTTTTCTTGTCATTACTTCCTAAACAATACAGTATAACAATTATTTGTATAGCATGTATATTGTGTTCAGTCTGATAAGTAACCTAGAGATGATTTAAAGTATACAGGATGGGGCTAGGAGTAGCTCAGTGGTAGAGCACTTGTCTACTATGCATGAGGTTCTGGGTTCAATCCCTGTCAGGGTCTTAGCCCCACCGGAAAGACCCCGCCTCTAGATGGCGCCTGGCAGAGTGCCAGAAGTGGCTGCAGGTGGTAACATCCTAGGGCTGCACCACGCCAGAGCGCATGCACCAGCATGCGCGGCTTGTGACCGGCCCAGGTGAGAGCTATATGAGGCACCTCGCGTGGCTCAGGCTCTGCGCAGCTTTAAGAGCCTCCACCTCCTGTGAGAGAGAGAGGTTGCTGGAGAGGTTTTTGGAGAGACGTTTTGGAAGAAGGCGGGCGGTTGCTGGGTAGTGGTTGCTGGTGGTTGGTGGGTTGCTGGTGGATGGTTGATTGCTGGAGAGAGGGGTTATTGGGAGTCTGTTGGAAAGGCACTATTTGGAGAGATGGTTGCTGTACTGTAACTGTTACTGCTTGGGTAGTGTCCTTGATCCCAGAGAGAGAGAGAGAGAGAGGTATAATAAAGAGAAGTTTGAACCAGCAATGTTCAGTTATCGTCTCCATTGGGGCCTCATGGTTGAGGGTCCAGCTTGGGGGACGATAAATCCCTAGCACCAAAAAAAAAAAAAAAAAAGCATCCAAGAGGATGCATGTGGGTTATATGCAAATACTACCCCATTTTACATAATGGACTTGAGCATCCAAGGGGTGTCCCGGAACCAGTACCCCATGGACACTAAGGGATGGCTGTATGTAGCTTATTTGAAACAGTAATAGGTGAACATCAGTGAGCAAGTCAGTTCTCAAAAGCAAATCATAAAATCCTAGACATATTATCCAAGCATGATTTTTTTTTTTTTGGTAGGGGGTGGGGGGAAATACTGGAGATTGAACCCAGAGGCATTCTCCCACCCTATTTTTTTTTTGAAACAGGGTCTCGCTAGTAGTGAGAGTCTCACTACTTGCTGAGGCTGTCCTCGACTCTGCAATCCTCCTGTCTCAGTCTCCCAAGTACTGG
>PVLC010048028.1:0-11008 GCA_004027655.1 Graphiurus murinus
ATATGTACACAATGGAATTTTACTCAGCCTTAAAGAAGAACAAAATCATGTTATTTGCAAGGAAATGGAAGGAACTGGAAAACATTATGTTAAGTGAGATTAGTCAGTCACAAAAAGTTAAAAATCGAATGCTCTCCCTAATATGTGGAAGCTTGGGAGAAAATGGGACATAAGAGGGACTCCAGATGAAGGAGAATTCTTAGGTGAACAAAGAATTTGACTTAATGGAAGGTTATGGGGGGGGGGACACCCTAATGAGCATGATGTACTTACAAGATCACATCAAAGTCAATCACTAAACTGACCTTGAGAGGGAGGGAGAAGGAGGGAGGGGGGTGGAATTGGGGAAGGGTTAATGAGAAATGTGTGCATGGATGTCTTTACCTATACTAGCTTGTACCCAACAAAGATGTGTGATTAACCCTGTTGTACCCAAGAAATGTATAAAAATCCATGCTAAACAAAATTTAAAAATTTAAAAAAAGAAGTTAAAAAAGGAAACTGAAGAAATAAGTACACTGATTAGAGTCCTCTTTAATTTCAGGAATATTTTCTCAATTTATAGTTTTAAAAAATTAACTCGAAAGCCCTTTTGTCATTCTATTCTGATATACTGAACTTCACACTTATATATCTCATGTACCATTTTGGGCTACCTATTTTGAATGAGGCTTTGCTTGAGATATTTTATATGTTATTATATGATACATATTTGTAGCCCCATGAGATAGGCATTTATATACCCATTTCATAGCTGCTAATCAAGGCTCAAAGCTAGTAGATATCAGAGCTGGGGTTTGAACTTCCACAAACTGGATATTTCATAGTGCATCATTATCACAAAAGGTGAGCATATAAAAATTACATAATTATGTAGAAATGATATACACATATTCAGTTTTGAGAGCTTTATTATCTTTCAGTGTGAGAGAATAAAAATTGACCAATCTAAGCAGACTTTTAAAAAATGTTACCATTTGGTCACTTACTTAATTATGGACACAGTCATATCCAACATCTTTTTAAGATCCAGACTCTCCTTTAGTAAGAAAAGTGGTGTAAGAACAGTCCTTTTAATCATAGAACTAGGTATCTCTGGCAACTCGCAAGTGTACACTTTTATTGACATAGATGAAGCTCTCCTAGGTGATCCTAGTCGTACTCAGTTATTGTTTCTGTAATGACCTATTAGAAAATGAAAGATGCCACAAGATGAACTTCTAAATAGTTTGAATCAGAAAAATAAGAAGATAGTATGTATTCTATCGATTTATCCCATAGAGGGGAAAACTAAGACCCCAAAGAACTGAAGGCAAGTATCCAAGATTATGGACTAGATGGCGAGTTTCAGAGCCTGCGCATCTCTGAGCATTTAAAGTCATCGCTAATATGAGAAGAAAGCTATTAGGGGAGTTAAGTATAACCTGGAACTATTCTCACCTGTAAGATGATTCACTTTCTTAAATTAACTTTTACCTTCAAGAAATGAATGTGATGTTATGAGACACTGTAGCACTTGTCAAACTTTTTCATATTTATTTATTTATTTATTTATTTATTTATTTATTTTGCGGCACGAGGGATTGAACTCAGGGGTGTTCTAACTCCGAGCTACACCCCCAGTCCTATTTTTTTTTATTCTTTATTTTGAAACCAGGTCTCACTAAGTTGTGGAGTGCCTCACTAAGTAGCTGAGGCTGGCCGCGAACCCAGATCCTCCGGTCTCAGCCTCCCGAATGCTGGGATTACAAGCGTGGGCCACCACGCCCGACTCCATACTTATTGTTTTAATGACAAGTTTCTAAGTGCTTGAAATATACTGCTTTGACCTATATCCAGGTAAGCAATGAATATATGGCTAAGCCACCCTGCCTAATTTACTAATTTGTGTCTTAGCGATTTGTTCAGACATTTGCCCACTGGTGCTTAATAAAGAGGGCAGAAACTGGGATGAACTACACATTCAGACAGAATAAACCATATGACGACAGCATTTTCTGGAGCATTAGAGGTCATAGACAAATTGGCTGTTCATCTGGACAAAAATGAGATTCCTTAAGAAAACCAGAAACAACTTACAAAATAAACTTAGAGTTTACAAATCTAGCATTAACAAACTCCAATAGTATATAATACAGTTCTCTTTTTGATTTTCCATAATTGCTGGTCTGATAGGGTTTTAGTCTTTCTTGAAGCACTGTCTTGATAATCTTCTTTTAGTATTATAGTCCTCAATCCAGTCTGGCATGAAGTGAAATTGTTACCTTCATGTTTGGGTTATATGATAGGTACCGCAGACAACTTTAGTTTCTTTGCACATGATTCAGAATTTATCTACTCATTTGTGATCTATAAACATCATTCAGGCAGAGCATGATATTGACTAGGTATAAAGGAAGCCACAAAAGAGGAGAGATGAGTGTGTAGTCCATATGATACACAAAGGTAGTTTAGATAGGGTAGTAGTAGTAAAGAGAAAAATACAAAAAGTTATACTTTGTTGTTGTTTTGTAGGACTTTCTAATGCATATGTATACAAGATAATCAAGGATAATATGAGTCTGTGGTTTGAGCAACTGGAAGATAGTAATGTGTTTTAATATGATGGATAAACTAGAATAAAAACACATTTCATAAAAGTGGAAAATCATGGATTTCAATTGGGGCACATTCAGTTTAAGATAAGTGAAGATGTCAGACAGGTTGTGGGTAAGCCCTAACTTGGGATAAATTTGAGAGTGTTTGGTTTATAAGGGGAAATATATATAATGAAGATAAAGAATAGAAGGCAGCTCAAAATTCATTCCTGATGAACTTCGACATTTGGGGTTTGGGTAGAAGCCCAACCATGTCATTTCGTGGAATGTCAGAGCAGTGTCCTATGAACAAAACATGATCACAGTGTACCATGGGCTGAGACTCAAAGAAGGTAAGGCAAAATGAGTCAACGGGATTGGGTAACATGAAATTAATTAGTGACACTGATAAGATCAATTTTGATGAATGAATGGGAGCAGGATTAACGTTGTAAACCATTGAGGTGGGACAGGAAGGTGAAGGAAAAAGAAGTTGTGAACACATTTGGACAGCTGGGCCATCAACAGAAACAGAGGAGCATGGCATGGAAATAAGGCAAGGTTTTTCCATTTTTTCTCTATTTTACATGCCACCAATGCAAAGATTCTTGTGCTTCATGATGTTCGTGAACTTTTCAACTTCCTAGACTTCAACTACCTGGGGGATTTGCCTCTTTGGTTGTTTATTCATTTTTGCTGTACGATTTAGGAAATATCCCTCCTGATCAATGGGTGGTTCCTGATTTTTCTTTGTTCTGCTTTTTGTTTGTTTAGTTTTTGTTTTGTTTCATTTTGTTTTATAGTCCTAGAGTTGAGCCCAGAGGCATTCTACCTCCTCGCTACACCACTACGACCTTTTTATTTTTTATTTTGAAACAAGGTCTCACTAAATTGCTGAAATTATCTTTGAACCTGTGATTCTCCTGTTTCAGTCTCCCAAGTACTGAAATTACAGGCATGTGTCACTATGCCCAGCCTGTTCTTTATTTTTCTAAAGCCAATGAGCTGTTGTAGTTTTCATTTCACAAAGAAAATATGATTTGTTTTAGACTATTAAATAATAATGCTAAGCCAGGTGTGGTGGTGCATGCTTGTAATCTCAGTACTTGGGAGGCTGAGACCGAAGGATCCAAGTTCACAGCTACTTAGTGAGGCCCTCTGCAACTTAGTGAGACTGTTTCAAAATAAATGATAAAAAATAGGGCTGGGGGTGTAGCTCGAAGGTAGAATGCCCCTGGATTCCATCCCCAGTACCGCAAATAATAATAATAATAATAATAATAATAATAATAATAACAATAACAATAATAATAGTAATAATAATAATATTGAGTCTTTATTGCAGCAGTCTATTGAATTTTGTATACATTTATACAATGAATTCTCACAACACTGAAAGGAACAATTATTATACCCATTTATGAATGAAGAAACTGAGGGTTAAAAGAAGTATAAGATTAAAAAGAAAAAAAAATGGAAATGAAATAGTTTCTTACTCCAGAACTCACATATAAAGCCAGAGCTTTTTTTTTTTTGATTGGTGCATTGTAATCATACATCTTTGTTAGGTATAAGCTGATAAAGGCATACATGCACACATTAAGCCAGAGCTTTTTAAACATTTTTAAAAATAGGGCAATTAGCTGGGCTTGGTGGCCCATTCCTGTAATTCCAGTGCATGCATGGGAGGCTAAAACAGGAGGACTGCAGGTTTGAGGCCAGCCTCAGCAACTTAATGAGACCCTGCTTCAAAATAAAAAATAAAACAGGGATGGGGGTGTTAACTCAGAAGTAAAAATGCCTTTGGGGTTCAATTTAGTACCAACAAATAGAGGAATTACTCTTTACTACAATATTAGATAACAATATTAACAAAAGAAAAGGAAGGAGTTGAGACTTACACACTCAGTGACGTAGCATGTGCCTCCCTTGGTTTCTTCCTCTCCCTCACTCCACTGAGCCACTTGTGGTAAGATTCCATGGAAACCTAGAACTTACTGAACTAGAATCTGAATTTCACTCTTACAGGCTCTGCTCATAATCACACTTAATATATTGATTTATATCACAGTCAGATCTAATTGGCACAAATCCTCTTTAATCCAAATGTCCCCCTTCTCTGTTTGTAATGATCTTTGGCTGTCTTCATTCAACTAGTTAGGACATTTCTCTAAATGCATTCTGGTATATTGTGCATTGTTAGTATAACTATGAAGAATGTATAATTTGCTTTTGTAGTATGCACTTTTCATAAAAAGTTGCAGACTTTTTTTTCCAGAAAAATGTATGCCTGCCATTCTTTCTAGTTTTACAATTATTATATTGGGTTATCAGAATATGTGTTATTATCTACTTCAGAATCAGAAAATTAAAACTTGGAAGAATTTTATAGAATGCATCATGATGTTAGTTGAGAGGACAGTACTGAAAATTTTACTATAAGTTATTTTTCAGTAAACTAGGTAATTACTGTCACTGTAAAAGAATAAGAACATATTAACTCAAATATGTAGTTGCCCAAAAGAAGGGAACGGTACTATTTAAAAGTAGAAGATAGAACTGAGCATGGTGGCACATGCCTGCAATCCTGGTATTTGAGACTGAGACAGGAGGATTGCAGATTCCAGGTCAGTCTTAGCCACTTAGGCCCACAGCAACTTAGCAAAACCCCGTTTCAAAAATAAAATAGGGGTATGTACATGACTTGGAGGTAGAATGCCCCATGAGTTCAATATCCAGTACATAAATGGATGAAGTGTCATTTAACTGTTACAGCTTATTACTCCTCAGACATACTGAATGGGAGTTGTAGCGTGAACATGGATTTTAGAAATTTGTTGGGCATAGGGCCGGACAAATTGATTGAAGCAGGGAAGAGAATCAGCCAACCAAATAATTGCAGAAGTTGCACTACTGCTTTAAATATCTTGACTAATTTAACCAAAATTGAATTTCTGCCAAAAAGAGTTCTGAAAATACTGACAAACCTCCATTTTATTTGAATGTTGCAGATAGGGTTCTGATAAGAGCTAACTCAACTTTATTGGTATGTAACAAAATGGAAGGGGGATGTGGCTTTGACTCCCAAGTAATCCACTATCTAGGACCTTAACCATTTTGCCAAATCAACAAGGCTTACTAGTGAAGCAGCCTCTAAAAGAATGAGCATCTCCTTTCTTTCATTGGGCTGAGCTGATTTAAATCAGTGAAATAATCTGGTTTCTTTTAAACTGGACGCATATGCTCATCTGCAGGGATGACCGTTCATGTCACATTTTCATTGTTTGCCCTTATTCTGAGCACCACTGACTTGGGCTGGTCAATGAATAGCTTCCTGAGAGTTGATCATTTCTCCTAGAGGTTAATCTCAGTGGTGGTGGGGAGATATACTCATATAATTTATTTATTTGTGGTACTGGGGGTTGAACCATTCTACTTCTGAGCTATACCCCCACAACAGCTTCTCACACAACTGTATTGTGGTTTTGTGGCATCTTGGGGGAGAAAAGGAACATTCAGATGACTAAGTCAATACTAACTCAATAGGCCAAGTATTTATCTATTTTTGCAATGCTCTTGAAGTTGAAGTGGTAAGCATGCTGAAGTGTGCTCACTTAGGGAGACTCAAATCCCAAAACATTGACTTGCTAAAATGTCCTGGAGATGGGGATGAGTGATAGAAATCTGCCCTGGTCACTAGAGCAATTGTGATTGGTGGAAATAGCTAGGTCCATACCCGTAGCTCTTTGTATGCTTAAACAAGAATGAATTTCTATGCATTAATCCAATTTTCCTCCCTCCCTCCCTTCCTTCTTTCCTCCCTCTCTTCCTTCCTCCCTTCCTTCCTTCCTTCTTTTTTTATAGAGAATATTTTTTCAAAGTCTCACTTTAGTTTTTATTGGTCCAATATGATTATACATTGCAGTGGGATTCAAAGTGATGCATTCATATGTGTACACAGCTCCATCCTACTGCCTCTCCCTCCCCCCCTGTACATGCCAGAAAGCTGGTTAGTGCCACTTCCTCTATGGACATATTATGAGGTCTGGGCCGCTCCTCAAGCCTCCTCTCTCTTCTCCCCTGGCCCCTTACACTATCCTACTGGTCTCATTATCGTGAAGTCCCCTTTGTTTCCTATTTTCTCTCTAGTTTCCACATATGAGAGAGAATATGTGACCCTTGACTTTCTGAGACTGACTGATTTCACTTAGTGTACTGTTCTCTAGTTCCATCCATTTTTCTGAAAATGACTTCTTTGGACAAATATTATAAAGTTTTTGCTGTGTAGCAGATGGATTTAATTTCCAAGTGGTGCAGCAGGCCAGCTGCTGCCTCAGTTTCCTTTTCTGCCGATCAACTGGGAGCTGAAAATAAGAAAGAGGAAAAAAGGGGAGGGGGAAGAAACACGGCGCCACACCACACACGCACACACACACACACCTTGCAAGGGGAACAAATGTTCAACTTTATTGAGCAGCCTAGTGACATATATACTGAGGGCTGACCTTGAATACCCTCCCATAATCCAGATGACACAATATCAGTCAGATTTTGGAGAGACATTTGTTATCTACATTTTATCTAAATGAGGGAAGACAAGGGCGTGGGTCGAAAGCCTTGAAGCACTTAAATTTAGGGAAGTTACAAGTTCACTATCCTCAGGGCAGGACAACAAGCGCTGGTTGAATTTTAATCGCTCAAAGTAGCCATCTTAGCTCCTCATGTCTTTAAGCTTTTTATGTAAATCTTTTTGCTCCCCACAAAGTGGATTCTAGCAAAAAATAAAAATAGATATAAGTAGATATTTTCCAAAATAGAAAATACCTACTTAGACCCTTGTTAAAGAAAATCTATACACACATATACAGATGCATGGACTCATGTACCTCCATACGCATACTCAATGTTTATTAGGGTAGATAGAATAATATTACATGTAGCTTCAAACATATGTGTCACTGTGAAAAGTTTTGTTTAAGAGTTTTTTTGTTTTTGTTTTTTTTGTCCACTTCTTGGATAGGTAAATCCAAGACATGTAAAGTATTTTCCATTTAACTTGTATACAAGCAAAAAGCTGTTTCCATTGTCAGGGTGCTTTTAAGTATACTTATGAGCTTTTGAGATGGAGAAATGTTCCATGGGATAATATCTGACAATGTTTAATGTTTCTTTCTCTTTCACTTTAAGATACCCAGAGCCCAGCATAATGACATTATGACCCACACCTGTAATCCCAGTACTTGAGAGGCCGAGTTAGGAGGCTTGCAGATTCAAGGTCAGTCTCAGTAGTTTAACCAGATACTGTTTCAAAATAAAAAACAAAAAGGGCAGTGGGTGTATCTCAGAGGTAGAATGCCTCTGGGTTCAATCCCCAGTACCAAAAAAAAAAAAAAGTACCTCTTACCCACTTCTGGCTGTTATACCACATGCACAGCTGCCCAGTATATAATTCAAATTGAAAGCAGCATTGCCCTTCTATAATGTGGTGGCATTTGAGGTTCCCAAAGGGTGATCACAGAGCTAACTCTGGTACCACTATGGTAGCTAATGGAGTTGAATATTACCAATCCTGAAGGTTCCTCAAATATGACCATTGTGCATTCTTTATCCATGAATTTGTGTCTGTTTAAATAGTAACTGAAGCTGGGTGTGGTGGTACACACCTGTAATCCTTGGGATGCTGAAACAGGAGGATCACAGGTTCAAGGTCAGCCTCAGCAACTTAAATAGGAACTGAATTAAATTTATAGACACTGATTCTAAAACCCATCTCCATTTTTCTAATGTTAGGATATTTAATTTTTAATCATAAAATTATTTCAGTGTGATTTCGATGGTCATGCATCATTCTCTAACTTTATATTCCAATTCAGGTTCATTTAAATCATTTGTATAGGTGATTGTCAAACTCAGAAACACCCTTAAAAAACAAGTTACAAATAATATGAGAAAGCTTCCTTACTTCTGTCCTTTTACTTCTGTTGTGGCTGTTGGAAACCTTATGCCAATCAGTGAGTTCCTGGTTACTGGAATTCTCAACCAGTTCCTATAACTATGAAAACAGCTGTTGCTACTCACTAATATTTTCCATTTGCATCATTCCAGGGTAGCTAGGAAAGACTCCATTACTCAATGTAATTTCAGGCCCAAAGAAAGAATTCTAGGGCAAACACCAGGGAGTCAACTTGATCTTTTCTTCACAGGAAGAAGGCTGCCTTGCTTGGTATCCTTCAGCTTCTTGCTCCTATTCAAGGGAATTATTGCTTCCCCAGTGAGCAGAAAGCTTTCTAGCCATGACACGTGAAGGAAAATTCAAGTTAGTACTTCAACTAGTAAGACTTGGTAAAATATACTATTTGAATGGTTTTACAAGCAAAATGAAATATTCCATCTTGGCATAGTGTTGCTCTGGGTTTTTTCCCCCATCACCTTCCCCAAACTTCCTCCGATAGAAGGAACCTGCCATACAAGTGGAAGTGTCAGAGTAACACAGCCTACTACGAGCCTTCTAAAAAAATAATAATAATGGATAAATTTGTCGTCAGGACAAGGAACAGGAAGGAAGTCAGAGCTACCCTGGACACCAGAGAACAAGTCTTAGCAGACCACAGACTCAGTCTCACCCTGTGGTCTCCCTAGGGGGGATTTTCAAGACCTAAATGATAACTTAGAGTTGTCATTTTCATAGTATTTGGTATGTGAGTGAATAAAAGAAGAATGAGAGGGAGTGATGCTGTGCTCATATTAAAAAGATCCTAATTGAAATATTACTTTGAATTTTAGGAGATATAAATGTATCTAAGCAAATACCTCATTGTTGGTTTCTTTCCTTCCTTCCTTTCTTCTTCTCTTCTTCTTCTTCTTCTTCTTCTTTTTCTTCTTCTTCTTCTTCTTCTTCTTCTTCTTCTTCTTTTTCTCTTTTTGTAGAGCTGGAAATTGAATCCAGGGGCATTCTACCTCCAAGCTACACCCCCATCCCTATTTTAGTTTTTATTTGGAAGTTGCTAAGAGCATCACTGAATAGCTGAGGCTGGGCACAAACCTACAATCTTCCTGTCTCAGCCTCCCAAGTACTGGGATTACAAATGTGTGCCACCAACCTGGCTTCATTATTGGTCCTCAACATTAAATTCTCTATAGTATAGTAGTGTATAATGTTTTTGTTATACTAGCAACACACCTGTTAAAAATAAACTTTATAAATGCCATTAAAATTTGAAATACTCACAAAATGGATTGTTTCTGGAGTCAGAATCTGCTCCTCCACTTACTACTTGACTCTGAGCAGCTAAATCATATTGTAAGCTGCAGTCTCCTCATCTGTAAAATGGAAATAATAATATTGCCCATATCACAGCACTGCGCGGTCTGTAACATGAACAGCATGGGGGGAAACCCTTAGCAGAGTGCACAACACAAAGTAAATCCTCCAAAGTATTACCTTGAGATGAAAAAAGTCTGAGAGGAGTGAAAAGAGGAGTCATTTTAAAAAGGTGAACACCAAATATTTAAAATCTGGGTCAAAATCAACAAAAAAGGATCAAATACAGTTCTTAAAAGCACACCCTAAAGAATTATCATTAAAAATACACAGGAGAAATATGTCAAAGTGACAAATTGATGCACTAGAAATATGTAATAGACTATCAGAGATACTTTGGGATACTTTGAGGCATCCGTAATGAGGAATCCCGAATTCATGATGCTCATTTCAAGAAAATGTTAAGGGGGAAAAATGACCCTCTTGCAAACTTCTCCAGCTCTACTGTCAAAGACAAAGAGCTCACTTAATGCAAGACAACAACTTTTTTGTCCACCGATGAAAGTTAACATCAGGCAGGTAGAGAGTTTGGGTGGAGAAATCTTAGAATTCCTGGCAGTGCTGAGCCTAGCCGTTGATTCCCTAAGACAGCATTCATTCACCGAATGTCTTCCTTGTATCAGCACAGCACAAGGCACCAGGGATACAAAAGCAAAGGTGGCCATGCACACTCGGTGTTTATACTCCACTGGGAGGAGCAGCCATTAACCAAGGAGTGACCAAATGGCTCTGAGTTATAAACTGGGGCCAAGCATTATGAAGGAAAGAAATGGGACATAAGAGCTCATAAGGAAATAGAAATTCCTAAATATTCAGCATGGTATGTATACTGAAATCTGAAGACTGAAGAGTGATTAACTAGGTTGAGTAGGGGAGAAGGGAAGGTGTTTCCAGCTTTAGGGAAAAGCATGCACTGTCGGGGGCCCAGACTGGCCAGCTGGACCTCGCCTCTAGATGGCGCCTGGCAGAGTACCAGAAGCAGCTGCAGGTGAATATCATCTTAGGGCTGTGCCATATCAGAGCGCATGCACCAGTACGCAGGAGGTGTGGCCAGGCCAGGTGAGAGCTGTATGAGACACCCTGCGGCTTGGCGCAGCTTAAAAGGCCTACA
>PVLC010048029.1:0-10887 GCA_004027655.1 Graphiurus murinus
CAGGGACTCCTGTGGCTCACCTGCCTGGACCTCTCCCCAGGGGAGGAAAAGCTGAGGGGACACCCTGAAAGGAAAATGGGTCATGGGAGAGCTCAGGAAACCCGACACCCATGAGCCTCAGCAGATTTCCAGGTGGCAGGAGGAGGCTGGGAGGGAGGAGGAGGCTAGGAGGGAGAAGGAGGAAGGGAGGGCGGAGGAGGCTGGGAGGGAGGCAGAGGCTGGGAGGAACACCAGGGCCACCTCCCTCTAGGGACAACAGCACACTTCAGTGTAAACCAGGATTTCCCCCAGAAGCACGGACGGGGGTTTGCAGTTAGAGCAAACAGCGCTGACCAGAGGACTTGGCCACGGGTCCTCCTCGCCTGGGCCATGAGGGAGCCGATTTCCTGGGTGGCCGACCCAGAGGGCTCCGCCGGGTTCTCAGCAACTCCCCTCCATTCACTTTTTAGTCTTTGGTGGTACTGGGGATTGAGCCAGGGATGTTCTACCACTGAACTGCACCTTCAGCCCTATTTTATTTTCTGTTTTGAAACAGGGTCTCACTAAGCTACCTGGTCTTGAACCTGTAATCCTCCCAACTCTGCCTCCCAAGTACCGGGATTACGCGTGTGTGCCACTGCTCCTGGTGGATTCCTGCAATTTTGATGCTTCGAGGAACAGCGTGACAGCTGCCTTTCCCAGGATGGGAGCAGGCGTGGCTTAAATGTCACACGCACACACCCCTTACACGCAAGACTCCTACACGTTACATTCCACGTGCACACTCCTATACCACATGTGCATACGTGTTACACACACACACACACACATACTACAAGGGCCTGCTGCCATTTAGAAATGAAACTTTCCCGATAGATTTTTTTCTTTTCTTACCCATTCAAAATAAAGACTCAGAACATAAAACCAAAGTAACTTGGCTAAGGCCAGGGGAGGTCCACCGGAAGAGTTCCACAGACACCAGGCCTCTCTGCTCCCGAGGCAGGCTGAGCCCCATGTCCTCTGGCGGGCATGCCATGGGACACACGAGGGGCTGCTCTGCTCACACTGCGGCCCACCAGTCCCACACCAGAGCCGGTGCCGGCACCAAGCGCCTCACCGGAATCCCAGCCACTCTGGAAACCCTTCCTGAACTCGCAGATGGTACAGTCTTTCCCACTTTCTAAGTCCTAAGACAAAGAAGAAGTTACCAAAACCACTTTCCAGACAGTACTAAGTACAGTCTTTCCCACTTTGTAAGTACTAAGACGTTAATAAGTCAAAAGACAAAGAAGAAGTTACCAAAAACACTTGCCAGACAAACAAAACAAGACCACCGTGTGGAGGAGGAGGCCGGGCTCACAGAGGGGAAGCGGACAAGAGCTGCCCTGCGGCGGCACACGGGGGGCGGCCGGCGGCCCCGATGGCACTGAGGGCCGGCTTCGAGGTGCAGGCCAAGCTCGGGCCACTGGTGTGGGACAGAGAGAAACAGACAGAGAGAGACAAAGAGATAAAGACACAGAGACAGACAGGAACAGAGATGCAGAGATAGAGAGAGAAAAATATATAGAAACGCAGGGAGAGAAACAGAGACAGAGAGACAGAAATACAGAGACAAAGACTAGAACAGACAGAGATAGAGAAATACAGACACCAAGAGAAAGAAAGACAGAGAGAGTCAGAGAGAAAGAGACAGAGATGCAGAGATGAAGATAGAAACTGAGAAACAGAGACAGAGAGAAATAGAAACAGAGAGACAGAGAAAGAGACACAAAGAGACAGAGACAGAGAGACACAGAAAGAGAAAAATAGAGATAGAAGTAGAGACAGATATACCCAAAGAGACAGAGCTACACCGAGAGAGACCCAGAGAGAGGGGTGGGTGGAGGCGAGTGAGCCCGGTGGAGTTGCTCTCTGAGGCTCACCAGCACCTGTGCACCTCATTAACGGGGGGCCACAGGCAGGAGGAGACTGTGACCTCAGGCTGAGAGCGCACCCTAAACCTTGGGGCACGGACGCCGACTCTAGATGACGCCCGTGGTCCCCTCACCTCACTCTGCCCAACTGTGCCTCATGCCCGGGCCCAGCTCCGGCTGCTGGCTGGCCCCAGGTCTCCTTCTGCCCGCCCTGCCCCTGCCGTGTGTGTCCCATGAGAGCTAGGTGCCCCGTCACGCGGTCACTGAACACCAACAGGAGCCCGCCCCGAGGACCCACAGATGGTTCATGGAGACGCGCCACCACCCTCGCCACACACTGGTAGCTCTGTTTCTTCATAAACACAACGACATCTTTGGGGGCAGTAAACCCAGCAACGGTTTCTACAGACTGGAGAGAAGGCCCCCAATCCTTCACTTCACCAAACTCCTCAGGACATTCATCTGAGAGCTTATTTGTCTATACGTCCACTAAGAATTGAGGGAAACAACCTAGAAACTCATGTCTAGTTAGTTAAGAATTGAAACTCACATTGTTAGGGAAGCAGACAGCTCGTGTGTGTGTGACACACAGCGGGGCCTCTGGCAGGCTCTGGGGCCCAGCATGTGCATTCTGATACCCGGGGTCCTGCATGGCAGGGGAGGAGGCCTCTCTTCAGGTCCCTGGGGCGTGTCCACCGACTGCTCCTCTGACCCTGACTTTAGACACGAGCTGGCACGCCTCTGCTCGGATGCGCAGGTGCCGAGCTCGGAGCCTGGCAGCGGTGGCTGAGATTCTCACTGGGGCTACGTACACGCCCCTCCCTGCGCCTTATCTGTTAGCGAAATCCCTCTAGCCCGTCACTCATCGCCCTCAATTGCTTCATGTACAACAGACTTTAGATGTTTATTTGTTGTCCCTGAGAGTTGAGGTTTGAGTCATTAAAATTAACAAAAAATATGAATACATCAGTCCTTGGCAGAAACGCCCACTAGACACGTAATTACAACAAATTACTTCCTTAGAGATGGTCAACAGAACCTCGGCCATTTGCTCTCCATGATCCCCTTGCTCCCTCTGCTCCAGCTGAGTGGCTGCTCCTGCCCGGAGGGCCTCTAGTCACCGTGGGCCACCACCGCCCTCCAGCAGATGAGAACGGACCCTGAAAGAGACCAAGCAGCCCCAGGACACCGCCGGCTCACTGTCCTTGGGCTCTGCCCCAAGTCCTCCTTGCCCGAGCCCGAGCATCGACGGCCAGTGTGCGGCCAGCGAGGGTCACTGTCCCTGCGAGGGGGAGAGGCCGCCCTCCACCCTCCACTCTGAGCCGTTCCTCATTTGCCAACCAGCACATCTATGAGAAAGCTTGAACAAAGGAGTCCAGAGGAGGAACGCGCTCACAGCCTCCCAAGGAGGCTCAGCACCGCACCTCCAGGGGCAGACAGCCCTGCTGCTCGGGAGGGAGGCCAGGGAGGGGCAGCTGCACGGCCAGGGCCAGCGGGCGAGGCCTTGAACCCCTCACTGGAGGAGTGCAGAGCTTCTGTCTCCACCCCGGCCAGCACCAACTGCGAGCTCCGGATTCTAGCATCCATGCAATGTACACGGGAGCCCAGCACCAGTCCTGCCTGCCTCGGGCTGAACCCATGACATGCTGAAGCGGCTTCTGCCAACAATAGGACCACAGCGCCAGACCGTCCCTGCACGCACCCGTCACCCCTGCAGTGTCTCCCCAGCAAGCCCGCCCATCCCAGGAGCCGGCAAAGACAGACATACCTGCGCTGGTTTTCAGCAGGAGCCAGAGAGCCGTGATGTCCCGGGAGAGCAGGGAGACCAGGCTTAAGGTCATCCCGGCACCGGTACCGGCAACCCGTCAGGAGCCGGCAACCTGCTTCCCAGAACGCCCGCCGGGGACACACAAAGGAAGACGGCGGAGCTCCATCTTGGGCTGCCGAGTGGGGCCGCGCACCTCCCCGAGCTGGCTGTGCAGCGCTGACGGCCTCTGCAGGGCCACCAGCTGCTCCTCCCAGGGCCTCAGCTTCGAAGTCCCTGATTAAGGAGCCAGGGGCATCGCTCACTTATCCTGCTGAGGACGGCTTAACCGTTGAAATCCTGGCGGCCGCTGAGCCCTGCTGGCTGCAGTTCCACGCTCCCTGTTGCCCGTCTGGACCCTCCCTGCAGGGGCCCCATGCTCAGCCAGGTCCCTTTGCTGGGCCAATTCTAGGGCAGGGACCTGAGCCACCAGAGTCTCTCTAAACCGAGGTCCTGCCCACAGGGGTGCAGGGACCTGAGCTATGAGAGCCCCTCTAAATCGAGGTCCTGTCCTGGGGTGCAGGTTCCTGAGCCGCAGGAGTCCCCACCTAGCCAACGTCCTGTCCGTGGACAAGCCACCCAAGGGAGAACTGGTCCCCTCTGCTGCTGCTGCTTAGCTCCAGTCCCCTGGGTGACACGCCCACTTGGGGTGGTGACGAGCCCGGGCCCCTGTGGGCAGCTGTTTCTGCTCTTCTCGTCCATCTGTTTGTAACGAGCTCCTTTTATAGCTCCGTGAGCAGGGGGCTCGAAGCTCCCCCAACGCTTGACAGGCAAAGATCACGGGGACATGGAATACTTGGATGTGGCACCGGAAATCTGCCGGACCAGGATGGGCTTCTGGCCACCAGTCCGGGGCAGCCGGAGGCCGCTACAGCAGGCTCTCGTGCCATGGCCGGCAGGGGTGGCTGGGGCTGGGCGATGCAAAGCTAGGTGTCTGGGGACTGGAACTGAGCAGCAGCACCAGAGGGGCCCAGTCACCCAAGCAATCCTGGAGAGTGTCACTTCCAGCGCAGGTCGACTAGGACCCGAGAAGCTGGAGGGGCTCGGGGCTCTGGGGGGCTGCCCCCGGTCCCCGATGGGCCCAGCTGCTCTCAAAATTCTCCACAGGCCCTCACACTTGTACAGGCTGCTGCCCCGGCTTTCTGCTGGCTCCTACTGTGGACGCAGCACAGACTGCGTCAGGTGCCGCCCTGTGTCGACCCTGCAGTCCTGGGTGTAAGTGACTGCCTGGGGCTTGTCAACCTGGGAACACTGACCCCCCAAAAGGAGGCCAAGCCCAGGACGAGCGGACTGACTGCTCGGGAAACCTGGGGGCTTCCTCATGTCCCAGGGCGAGTTCTCTTCCACTCCTTACAGGTAGGACAAGAAAGCAAAGACCAGAGCCCAGAGGCAAGGCCACCCAGCCGCCCCAGCTGCAGCTCCTGCGCACACTGTCTGAAGCCTCAGTTTCTCCATCTTTAAGCCAGTGAGACACTGAGATACACAAGACTGCTCAGAGCCTCGCACAGGCCTGCCTCTGCGCAGAGCGGCCTCTGCCCCTCTGCCTGCTCCAACCGCGGGCCGGCTCGCAGGTGCGGATGGCACCCCTCGACCCTCACGCCTGCTTCCAGACTCAAGACCCTGGTTCCCACCATAAGCACGTTGCAGATGGCTGGGGGCCGGAGCTCACTCTGCCCCCACCCACACCTCCCACGGAGGCCCCCAAGGGCCCACACGCCCCTCCCAGGCCCAGCACCTTCAGGGAAGAAAGAGTAAGCGAGGCGTGGGCCACCCTTAGGGCGCAGACGCTCATGGATGATCAGAGAAGGGGGCTCACTCCCAGAGGGACTTGGTCCTAAGCACTGGGACACAGAGTTACTGGGCCGTGCTCTGATGAGGCCGCACGGCTGAGGGAGAGGCCCCAGGATGGAAGCCAGGTCTGCGGCTCCAGCCTGAGCCAGCCGGTCCACTCTTCCTTTCCAGGCTGTGTCTGTCCCCGCCCACCCCTGCTTCTGGTGACGGTGGGGTTTTAGTGTGCGCAAGGACTTTGCATCTGTGGGGCTGAGGGAGGGTCACTGGGCAGGAGGGTGTGCCTCTGCAAGGCCGACAGGCGGGAGGCTGTCCTCTGTCCCGGGAGGCTGTGCATGCCACCTGGTGCCCTCGGGGCCCTGTTCCATCCCATAACCCCAATATCCCAGGGCAGGACGGGCTGAGCTAAGCACGTGTCAATCGGTGGCTTCCTGCTGTGGCCACCACTGCTGACTGGCTGTCTCTCTCACTCTTTTTGAAAGAATGACACTTTTGGGTGGACTGAGGTCCCTCCCTCCCTGGCAGCTCTTGGCATTAGAGCTAACTACTCAGCCATCAAGGCCACCGGTCTTACCTAGGACTCCACTCTCACTCTCCCCACCCAGGGACAAGCTGTCCTTCCCCGACGCCAACCCTGGGGGACACGCACGGCCCTCCTCTCCATGCAGAACTACATGACGTCCCGTGAAGGCAATGCGCCCAGAGGACTGCTTCTACAGCCTCTGTGCCGAGACACACCTGCGGCCGAGCCCACGCCAGGGCCATCCGAGGCCCTCAGTCTGCGAAGCACCGAGGTGAATACAAACGCTGACTCTGTCCTGCGGTGGAGAATGACCCTGATGCAGAGGTGTGGACCCGACACCACTGCACGTCCTAGAGAACGGTGACCAGAACCAGAGGTGTGGACCCAACACCATCCCATGACTGCAGAGAACACTGTCCAGAACTGGAGGTATGGACCCAACACCACTGCACATCCTAGAGAACAACGACTAAAGGTGTAGACCCAACGCCATCCCACGACTGCGGAGAACACTGTCCAGAACTGGAGGCATGGACCGATGCCATCCCGTGTCCAGTGGTGGAGAACGACCCACAACACACCAGTGGAGTTTCCACACAAACAAGTGTGCACTCTCGTCGGAGCACTGCTCACCTTGAGAGGCGGAGCTGGAGCTTAGGGAGGGAACACTCCCTGTGTGCGCCTGGCTCTGAAGACATGACTCCTTCGCGCAGCCCACGGGCCCAGCCACTCGGCCCTGCAGACACAAGGCAGCCAGGAAGGCCAGGTTCCAGCTGCACGGGCCAGACTCCGGAGACAACAATGGAATATGCACGCACGCACGCACGCATGCACGCACAAACACACACACACACACACACACACACACACACACACACATTTTCCCACATCTCTGTGTCCCAAAGGATGGGAGGAAAACACTTTGAAAACAAATTCCAAACTCTTCCTGCTCTGCTTGGTTCTCCCAACACCACCAAGCTGTCCGCCATTCCCGTCCTCCCCAAGGCCACCTCCTCCCCACCTAGCAGTTCCCCAGCTCCTTCTGCACCCGGCTCCCCATCCTGGACCCCAACTGTCGGCCATGCCTGCTGTGAGCTAGCGGCTCCTCCACAGGACTTGGCCCCGCGAGGTGAGGCTCTGTCCCCGTTGAGTTTCTGCTAAGGACCCCGGGCACTGAGAGTGACTGCCTTGTGGGTGGGGGGCACCAACCTGTCCGTAGGTGGGGGAGCCTGAGCGAGGAGCTCAGCTTGGAGATGCCACACAGAAGTTTCTGGAAGGCCCTTCCAAGCTCTATGCACCTCAGAGGTGCCGCATGGAAGTCTCTGGAAGGCCCTTCCAAGCTCCATGCACCTCAGAGGCAGGGTTGTAGCATTGGGGTGGCCGATGTGATGTGTGCCAGCCATCGAGTGCCGTGCTCCCTGATGCTCCCCTGAAGCCTTTGGCATGGGCCCCGGTGCATTCTCCTGAACTCCACGGGGGAAACATCTTCCCTGTGAAGGCCACTGGCTTTGTCCCACCTGGTGACAGGGCCCTGGAAGGGACCCAGGCTGCCCAGCGCGTGGATGTTGAGGAACGAACACGGACCAGCCTCGCAGAGGCACGTCTGGGAAAGTCTCCTGGGCCAGGTGCCAGCCTGGTGGCTCTGTTTCCATACAGAGTCCCCTGGAGGAAGAGCCCGTGGAGTGCAGGGAGGGTGCCTCACCGGGTCCTTGATTATCTTCTGACTCCCAGGGGCAGAGCTGAGCAGGAAGCAGCAGACACGCTGGCAGGGGCTCGGGCAGCATGGCAAGGTAGGACTAGGTCAGCGAGCCACTGCGAGCCACTGGTGATGGAGGCTCTCCGCGTCTCTCAAAGCTGGGTGTTGCAACCCAGACATGCTCGCAGAATTTTCCTTGTGGGAGGCACCATGAAGACACTGGCAGGGTGTGTGACGCCAGCCCAGGGCCAGACACAAAGCTAGGCTCGAAGCCAGCTTCGTCGCTGCGGCGGACAGCTTTGGCACGGAGGTTACATACCGGAGACATATATGTGCTTCAGCGTTGGCGCAGACGATTTTGCTGACATTCAAGCCATAAAAAGGGCAATTCTATGTGTTCCACGTAACAGCTCGCATAATGCTGCTAAGACAAGAAGGAAAATGAAGCATCCATGGGAGGGCCTCGGAGAATCCGGGGGAAGACAAGCGGTGGGGAGACCAGGCTGGGCCACGCAGCCCACCAGGCACGGAGACTGCCCTCTACCTCGGAATCAAGCTCTCCTCAGAGGAACCCCAGCGCCAGGTCTGTGTTGATGCACCACGGGAGGGGC
Organism: Graphiurus murinus; assembly: GCA_004027655.1. Classification (NCBI taxonomy): domain Eukaryota; kingdom Metazoa; phylum Chordata; class Mammalia; order Rodentia; family Gliridae; genus Graphiurus; species Graphiurus murinus. The sequence continues at coordinate 8,315 of PVLC010048029.1, forward strand.
CTGGTGAGAGGGAGGCCCAGCTTCTCCCTTGCTGGGCTGGCTTGTTTACTGGAGGAAATGCAGCAGTATTGGTCAAAACGTGCTATATTTGGCATGTGGTATTCCCAGTGTCGCATTTAAACACAAAGCCTAAAAGACTGGTGCACACTGGTCTCAGAAGAACTGCAGCTTGGGCTGTCCGTCAAGTGACAGGTTAGCCCCAGCCTCGCTACACCGGACCTCCCGAGGAGGCCACGGAGCCGAGCCTACCCCACCGAGGCCCCGCTGGTCACAGGCAGCGACATCACGAGGTCACTGTCTGCTCTGTTCTGCCCACAGATCCGCTCTGCCCACCACGAGCGGGGCAGCCCTTCCCCCTGCATGAGCCTGCCTGAGGGCTGAGAAACGCAGCTGCGTGAGAGGTAGGTGCTTGGACATCACTGAGGCCCTTTCTAGCAGCATCTGGGGAGCTTGGAACACCAGCTCTCGCTGGTGGGGACGAGGGCTACGGAATCACACCCACAAGCAGAGGCAGCCGAACGGCGTCAGAGCGGACCCGAGTGCCTGGCCCTGGCTGTGCGGCCCATTCCAAGCTGATTCTAGCTTGGAGCAAAAGTTCAAGCTGGTTCCTGGGTCAGGCCCTGGCACCTGCCTGTCATGGCCCCCCAGCCCCTCAGCCCCTCCCCTGCGCTGCACTGTCTCGGGACGCTCTCCGGGCCCTGGGCCCTGGGCCTGCAGTGCACCCTACCCCCAGCTGCCTCTCCCAGGGCTTCATATGCATTTAAGTCTAAGGCCTGGGGACCAGTGGGGTTCACAGTGGCAGAGGGAAGGAAACATTCTCCTTACACTTACTTTTAATTAATCCTCACTTTTCACTTACTTGTGTCTTTTACTGTGAATGCGTGCAGAAGTTTTACTTATATATAACGACACAGGAACACAGTGCAGAGAGCGGCCACAGTTGTGGTCGAGTCTGAGAACACCTAGGTCCTCCGCGAAACAGCAGGAGGCGCAGGACCTTGGCCTCCGAGGGTCCTAGGGCAGAAGCGCGACCACAGGGAGCACCTTGGGAGGCCCCTGGGGGAGGGAGGGTCCCCTCATGATAAGATAAATGAGAAGACCCTCCTTGCCTGACGAGGAGACCAGAACCACGAGCCCCAGGAACAAGTGCCCTCCACTTCCCCTGCCCCTGGGGGACCGGTATCCAGTGTGCCCTGGACGGCCTGACGCTCTTCTGCCCCAGTGGGCTAAGGAGCTAGAGTATGGGGAGCCCTGCACACTGCAGCAGATGACAGAGGGGTTACCACCAAGTCAAACCACCTGGAAGACTTTATGGCCGTCTCCTCCAGATGAACCACTGCAATTTTACAAACCTGATACTTCCAGCTGGAGCCTGCAGCTGTGGGGTAGATATGTATCTTGGAAAGCAAACACAGGCGGAACCTAAGTCAAATAAGAAGCCGCAGGAGCAGGGCACACGGGGCCTGGCCGCATCTGTCCACCAGGATGTGTCCACTAGGATGGTGCTGGCACGCCAGGGGCTGGAGCCACATGCACAGTGGGGGGTGGGACTGGACCACAGTGCCCCACCCAGGGTGACGGGCAGGACTCCTTGAGGAGGCTCAGACACCCATGGCTCCCGCCCTCTCCCATCACGAACCCAGACTCGAGTAATGGCAGCTGCCAGGATGCGGGAGGGTGTGCAGAGCCACCAGGTCTCCCTGGGGCCACAGGCCCTCAGGACCCACCTGAGGCTCCTGGTGGCAAATCCTGATGCCAGGGCAGGTGTGGAGCTGGGGAAGCCGCTCTGCCCAGCTGTCCCAGAGCTGGGAAGCGCAGGACAAGGTGCTCCCAAGGTCCTCAAGGGGCTCACAGCTGACCACTGAGGAGGAGCAGAAGCAGCCACCGGCCAGAGCAGGCCCGGGCGCGGCGCTGCAGCTCCAGGACCTCGGAGCCAGCTGTGGCGTTGCTGCCCAGCCGCACCTGCGAGAGGGCGGACCAGCCCCAGCCGGCTGCCAGGGTGTGCCTGCAGATCTGCCAGGGAGTTTCGTGGGGGTGGCAGAAGATGGAAAACAGCTCAGGACTCCGGGCTGAACAGACTGAGGCACGACACAGCCTGTGTCTGAGGTGGTGTGCTTGGGTGGGTCTTACCCCGGGCCCTCAGACCTGCCCGGAAGGGAAGCGGAGACAGATGTGGGCGGCAGGGGGAGCTCAGGAGGGGACATGTGCGCTTGCTGAGCTGCTTCCCCAAATGTTTCCTATCATGGAAGACATCCCTGATACGTAAGTGGAAAATCATGGTGTGGGCCGCGTCTGGCCAGGCCGCCACTCCGCCGCACACACCAGCGGACCGGAGAGCTGGAGAGCAGGGGCTGCTCCGTGGTGCGGGCCATCGCCACGGCCGGCTCGATCCCAGCACTCTGAAAACTCCATTTGTACCTCAGGACTGTCTAAAGCTAACGTGTCTTGTTTTCAAACCCCATTTACTGTTGGACCACAGGGTATCCGTGGATTGGAGAGGCCACCCCTGTCACCCAGGCTGGTGACTCTGGGGAGGGATTAGGTGTGTGTGTGTGACTCCAGGTGACCGACTG